>JAQQSV010017065.1:0-11692 GCA_028646515.1 Pseudochirops corinnae
TCTTCCACTTCCCTTATTTGGTTTTGAAAATCCTTCTTCAGCTCATCTCTAGCTTTAAGGCATTCTTCATGTTTATTGGAGGCCTCTGGTGGGGGCGCTCTGGCCACGCTCTCCTCCTCCCTCTCTTTCCCGTGATCTTTCTTTTCCCCAAAGAAGGAATCTAGGGTTTGGGAGCTGTTCTTACTTTGCTTCTTATGCTGATTCTTACTCATGGTTGTTCAGTCCGTGATTTTTTTTTTAAATCTCTGTGGGGCTCTGCTTGCAGAAGGGAAAGCTCTGTCCCAAATCGCTGGGGTCCTCCCAGCTGCCGTAGCTCTCAGGAAGGTGCTTGGACCTTTCTAATTACTTCCAGCTGACTGGATAGTGAAGATTCCAAGACCGAGGACCAAGACGGTGATCCAGATCCAGGCTGCTCAACGCGAGAGCACTGGCCTGAGAACAATCACTAAGTCCCCCTGCTGTCTGCAGGCCGCAGGCGGAAAACTACAATGCGGAGGTGGGTGCAAAACCTCTGCCTTTTGCTTTTCCACTCTGGAGGCCTTTCAGCCAGACTGCTCCCCTCCCAAATTCGCAAGTCCCAATGAGCTGCTCATAGCTGCTGCTAATCTGCTCACCAGAGAGACTCCTCTGCTCCTCCTGTCCAGCCACCCCCGGGGCACAGCCGCAGCTTCAGGCCAGGCTGGTTTTGGTTCGCGGTGCTGATATGGTTCCTCATAGCCGAGCTGACTTTAGTGGGATGTATCTTTGTGTGCTTTTTGGAGTTCTAGGATTGGCTTAGAGTCCTATTTTATGGGTATTTTGGGGTGGCTATGTGAGAGCTGCAATATATTGCTGCTGCTACACCGCCATCTTGGCTCCACCCCCCGATAAAATGATTAAGAAAAAAAAAGATCCTTGCATAGGTAGGTGCCATAGTAGAGGGCTGGACCTAGAGTTGGGGAATCTGCCCTAAGACACTTACTAGTTGTATAACTCTGGGCACCTCTGTCTGACTCAGTTTCCTCAACTGTAAATTGGGGATAATAATGACACCTATCTCTTAGAGTTGTTTTGAGGATCAAATGAGATAATATTGGTAAGGTGATTAGCACAGTGCCCAACACAAAGTTGGTGTTTGAGAAATGTTGGGTTTCCTTCCTTCCTTCCTTCCTTCCTTCCTTCCTTCCTTCCTTCGTTCCTTCGTTCTTTCCTTCTTTCCTTCTGTGGTATTTTTTTTTTTACCTTCTTTGGTATTGTAATAGTTGACATTGGTTTAAAAGAGAAAAGTATTTGAAAACCACTCCTATCATAATAACTACCCGAGAAAAATTCCCTAGAAAACTCTGACCTTTTGTAATTAACTGAGCCTTAGCTAGAAAAAAAAAACAAACTTTGATCCATGGAATAGTTATGCAGTCTTTAATTATCTCCCGCTATTCCACTTCATGCATTCTTTTTCAGCTAAACTTGAATGTTCACTGTTCCTTAACATTGTCTTGTACTTTCCTGGCTTTATACCTTTATTCACGTTCTTCTCAATGCTTAAAATTGACTGCCTTATTCCCTGCCATCACTGACCTTCCTTCAGGGTCTCGTACAGATACCCATCCTTAATGAAGCCTTCCATCACCCCCATCCTGCCCCTCCCCATCCCCAATGAGAAGTGACCTGTTCCTCCTGAAATCTCTCATGGTACTTTGCAGTTCTTATTTCTTCATCACATTCTGCTATGTATTATAGTTATTAGTGTCTTTATTTTACTTACTCTGCTATGTTTTAAGATCTTTCCAATCCAATCCAATCCAACAAAGCATTTGTTAAACTGAGCTCAAGGAACTGTGCTAGACACTAAAGACACAAAAGTAAAATGATAAATAGACCCTGCCCTTCAGGAGTTTACATTCTATATTCTTTGAGGGAAATAATTGCTCTTTATCTCATTTTTGTTTTCTTTTTTTCTTTCTTTCTTTTTTTTTTTTTTTTTTGCTTTTTTTTGAAGGGCAGTTGGGGTTAAGTGACTTGCCCAAAGTCCCATGGTTAGTAAATGTGTCAAGTGTCTGAGGCTGGATTTGAACTCAGGTCCTCCTGACTCCAGGGCTGGTGTTCTATTCACTGCACCACCTAGCCACCGCTTCTTTATGTCATTGTCGAATCCTCAGTACTTAACATACTACCATGAAATAGTATATACTTATTAAATGCATAACACTGTGTTACATGTATTCATGTAACATTATGTACCTGGATATACTTTGGGGAAATTCTCACCCATTTGGCTCATTGTACCCACCTAGAAAATCTGAGAACTTCACTATTTCAATTAAAAATAGCTAGGATTAATAGAGTACTTTAAGATTTTTAAGAGCTGCACATATATTATCTCTTTTTGTCCTCCCAACAATTCTGTGAGGTAGGTGTGATTATTATCCACGTTTTACAATGAGGAAACTGAGTCTGAGAGAGGTTAAGAGGTTTGCCCAAGGTCACATGGCTAGTAAGTATCTGAGGTGAGATTTGAACTCCAGTTTTCCTAGTTCTAAGTCCAGTCCTTTTTACCCACTGTACCACCTAGCTGCCTAGTGAATCAACAAGTATTTATTAAGCTCTTACCATGTACTATATGCTACTACTTAGTTGGCTGACACCCACTTTGTTGCAAGTTCACAGTTCACAATGCTAAAAATAAAATAATTCATTGGTCAAAGAAAGCAAATAGAATTCTGTTGGTCACCCATCAATAAACAACTTTTTCACAAATAGCTGCAAAGTTTTGGTCACTTGAAATCATGAACCAGGAAGGGCTCCTGGAAGACCTCTTGCCTTTTGTAGTAACTCAGTGTGTGATGCCTTCTGTGGCTCTTCATAGCTCACAGTAGGAGATACTTTTATCATCTCTTCCCCTACAGCTTCCAGCTAGTTGAGTTGATGGTTATCCCTTCTTTCTGTTCTCCAGTTCAACTCCCCCACATTATTATAACTGGTATCTTCCATGGCTCCAAGTAGTTTGTGATGAGAGCCTATTTCCTAAAGGAAATGCCTCTCTGCAGAGGTCTCTCTCAATATAGCAGGGGAGGGATACAGAGCTTACTGATCTTGGAAGTATTCTAGTTCATATGCCAGGTCAGATAGGGATGACTCCGGTCTGAAAATCTTCTTTGCAGTATGTGGTTCGTGCCTTTCTTTGGATCCACATTGAAAAAGTGCAGCTTTTGGTAATGTAGCCTCATCCCTCTCATATGTAAATGAGTTTTGTCATGATTGGATCAGGATAAGTGCAAAGTTGGTTGTTCTCTTCTTTATCCCTAGGTGATCAGGTTTCCTGCCAGCGTTAGTGCCTCCCATGAGCCGATAAGCCTGATACCTTCTCCTCGATTATCTCCCAAGCTCTGAAAGTCCATCTGGATCCATTTGGGTTGAGGTTATTCATGTGGTTTCTTTCCTGATTCAGTCTATCTACACCCATCTGGGTTGAGATTATTCCTGATTCCTCTAAGGAAAATGAGAGTTAAAATTAAGCTTGTGCTACAAATATTATTTGAATTAATAAACTGATTATGCTTGGCTTTTATATATTCAGTGCATAAGTATTCTGTGGGTCCCCTAGCTATATAAAGACTCAGCTAATTATCAAGGATCAAGGTTTTCTAGGGAAATTTTCTTGTTGGTAGTTATAGGAGGGTGGTTTCCTAATTCCTTTTTCTTTTGGACTAATGTCAATTATCTTGATCTTCTGGTAAGTTCAACTGTGTGAAACAATCTAGAAGAAAAACTGTTACAATGTGGGCTCATATGTCAGGTTCACAGGATGGAACTTCAAATGAACAAATTTAGACAAACAATTTAAGGAAGTAAAGGTAATTATCATCAAAGACCTTATTTATGATCATAGGACCATCAACTGGGAGCTAGAAGATATCTTCGAGGACATCTAGTCCAAACCCCCTCATCTTATAGGTGAAGAAACTAACACTGAGAAAAGTAAAGTGACTTGCCCAAGGTCATATTGGTAACAGGTGGCAGAGCCAGGTCCTCTGATCCCAAATTTAGCACCTTTTCTATCGCATCAGAAATTTTCATCAGTATTCTATAAAAAGGGAGATGCAATCTATAAAACTTCCATAGCATTTTTCAAGGGCCTCCAGCCCTCAGATTCACATAATGTTGTGGGACCTTTCGCCTGGATACATTTTTTTGGGGGGAGAAAAATGGCAAAATCCTTTTGCCTTGGTACAGTATTTTTTGAAAACCTATATGTAACCCCCTTAAACGAATATGGAAATGTTATTTGGATAAATCTCCTGAAGGTGTTACCAAGCCGACCCATGGATTAAAAGCACATCAAGGAAGGATGCTCAGGACTATTCGTCAGGAGAGGTCATTCCTGCCATCATTGTGGAGCAGTTATGTTAGTCAACATCTAGCAATGCTAGAATCACTGAGCAGGAATAAGCAATGGACAAGTTACTCCAAGCTTCTAAAGATTTCTGAAAGGAAGGTGATTCAGTGCTTAATCATCTACATTTCCCAAACATTGAATATTCAGTTTATAGTGGTGATTAGTAACACTTTTATCTTATCCATAGGAGAGTTACTATAGGACATTGCAAAAGCAGGGCATCTTTCCTTAACCTTTTCTATTTCCTTCTAACACCAATTCTTATTAATCCAACTCAGTCACATCACTGCTATGTCTCAGAAAAACAATATGTATATTCTATACATCTATACTTATAACTTTCATCCATGGTTCTGCTCCACCCTGAAGAAACCAAATGTGAGTTGTATAGCAATAGAACTGTGATTTTCCTGAAGATATCTGCTTTTCATAAAGTGGTATTTACTTAATTTGAATGGAGTTTAAGTGTTTCAAAGGAACCCTTTCAGATCAATGTGGTGCAAGGGAAAGAGACCTTGTAAGAGACTCAGGAAATCTATTTCTAGCTCTGCTCCTAACTTGCTGTGTGGCCTCAATTTCCTCTTTTTCAAATTAGGAGGAACATTTAGAGAATCTCTTAGGTTCTTTCCAGTTCTAAAGTTATGAGCCTACTATAAAACCACCCACAAAAAATCTTTGACCTAGCAACACCACTATTAGGTCTATATCCCAAAAGAGATAAAAAAGGAAAAGGACCTATCTGTACAAAAATATTTATAGCAGCTCTTTTCTTGTGGCAAAGGCTTGGAAGTTGAGGGGATGCCCATCAATTGAAAAATGGCTGAACAAGTTGTGGCATATGATTGTGATAGAATACTATTTTGTTTTAAGAAATAATGACCTAGATGTTCTCAGAAAAACCTGTAAAAACTTACAGGAACTGATGCAAAGCAAAATGAGTAGAACCAGGAGAAAATTGTACATAGTAACAGCAATATTGTAAGATAATCAACTATGAATGACTTATCTATTCTCAGGAATATAATGATCCAAGACAATTCTGAAGGACTTATGATGAAAAATGCTAACCATTCCCAGAGAAACAATTGATGGAGTCTGAATATAGACTAATGTGTACCTTTTTTTTACTTACTTTTTCTTTTTTAAGAATTTGGTCTATGTTTTCTTTTACAACATGACTAACATGGAAATATGTTTTGCATAACTACACATGTATAACCTTTATCAAATTGCTTGCCTTCTCAATGACAGGAGTTGGGAGGAAGGGAGGAAATTTGGAACTCAGTTTTAAAAATGAATGTTGAAAATTGTTTTTACATGTAATTGGGGGAATATAAATGCTAAAAAATTAAAAAAATAAAGTTATGAGCCTAATACAGCTATTTCGTAGCAGTAGTAGCTTACCAAGAGAGAAATGAATGAGATGAGCCATTTTTCCTCACTAAATGAGCTCCTCTCTCCCCCATACACTCGCCTTTCAAGTTTTAAGATTATCTGTGCTAGGAAGAGGAAAATGAATGATGAGCAATTTTAAGGGGAGGGGTGAAATGCATCAGGATATGGGTGTCCTCAAGTGGTCATAGGGAGAAAACAATTTTGAAATCATGGTCATTAAGTGAAGAAAAGATTTATTTTATGACCAATCTATGACGGAGAGGGTAGAAAGATAATACATGTTAATTACAAGTCTATCAGTTATTTAGTTAGGATTTAAAAACTGTTCAAACATTAAATTTATTACTACATTAATTCAAGAGGGATTTGTAGGCTATCACCAAGTTAATAACATTTCTAATATAGAGTTCACATAATTTATTTTATTGCTTCTAATTTTGTTGAAGGATTTTGCAAGGATTGTCATTAACATAGGGGTGCATCTTTCTCTCAACAAATATTTATTTATTAAATGTCTACTATATGAATAGTACTATATTAGGCTCTGAAGGAGGAACATGGTGCCCATCATCAAAGAATCATAATTCAGGTGGTTGGTAAAGTCAACCTATATCAAATGAATTAACAGGAAGCTATTAGCAGAAGGCAAACAAAAACTATTATTTCAGCTTGGTAGATACATTTTAAAATTGTTTGTAACCTCAAAAATTAATATTGTCGTTTCTATGGGCTCTGGTAATCCCATTTTTAGCTTTTTCCTCTTATCTTTGTTAATTATGTCAACAAAGAAAAAAGTGTCAATGCAAATAAATTTTTTTCACTACCATGGAAAATTCTTAGCAAACTTTATATATTTAAATAGTTTTTAACATTTGCAAAATCTTATATGTTATTTCCTTTGATCCTCACAATAATCTAGTGAGGTAGGTATTATTATAATTTTGCAGATAAAGAAACTGAAGCTCATAGGAATTAAGCAACTTGTCCAGCTAGTGTGTGCCAGAGTCTGGATTCAAGCCTGTGTCTTTTCTGACTCCGAGCTCCACACTACCTTCACTATACTACAGGGTTATGTAAATGTGAATTGTTATTGTTGCTGTTACTATTATTATATTACATGTAGTTTAATTTTTACTATCTAGATGCAAATACTGATACTCAGACTCATTAAAAGAGATTTATGGTTGAGGTTAAATGGAGAAAGGTACTAGGTCCAACTCTCTGATAGCCAGATATCCTTGCGACCCTACTGCCATCCCAGCCCAGGACTGAGACCCTGTAGTTCTTCCCATGTATTTTCCAGTCCTTTCCCTCCTGTACCCTCCCAGATGAAAGGTCCTTGAATGGCACATCCAACTTGCTTCTGCTTACCATCTTTTACAGGAAAGGGTTAGTTATAAATGCCCAGGGTGCTGAAGGATAGCAGAAATTCTAGGGAAACAAGGCTGTGGATGAGAAATAGGAGTAAGGGTGGAGAGGACACAGTGAGAATGGACGCTGAACTCCTGGAACTGAGACCTCGGGCAGAAGGAAAGGAGGAAATATTCCTGGGGTGAGAAAGGAACCAGGAAGAGGGAACACACACACATGTATATACACACACACGTGTGCATACATACATACATGTGTGTATACATGTGTGTATACATATGTGTATGTATATAGCTCTGTGATTTGGGGGTAAATTACTTCACTATTATAAGTTCAGTTTTCTTATCCATATGAAATAAGTGTGCTGGTCTGGGCTTACTATCTCAGAACCAGGCTGCTTCATCTCCCTCTCCAGGTTCCAGGGGTACCCTGAGAGTTTGTCTCAACTCTTCCCTAATGCTATCAGTTTAAGCTCTCACCAGCTGTGTTTCCCCTACTGATAGCCAACAGACACCAGTACCCCAGTTCCATTTAACCACTTCACATCAATTAGCTTTTTTTTTTTTTTGCCTTTTTTTGGAGGGGGGAAGGCAGGGGAATGGGGGTTAAGTGACTTGTCCAAGGTCACATAGATAGTAAGTGTTAAGTGTCTGAGGTCAAATTTGAACTCAGATCCTCCTGACTCCAGGGCCGGTGCTCTGTTCACTGCACTATCTAGCTGCCCCAACATCAATTAGCTTTTACCAAGGGATATTTACTTCAAAGATATAACAGTAGGCTGGGCATGGTGGTAAATGCCTGTAATCTCTCATACTAGGGAGACTGATGGATCTCTTAAACTTGGGAATTGTGAGCTGAAGTAGGGCTAAAGCTGATTGCAGTGCCTACACTCACCAATATGGTGAGCCCCTTCATGTGGGGGACTATAGAATGCCTAAAAACTTGCTCAGGTTGAAAATGGAGCAGGGCAAAGCTTTTGAGGAAATTGGCAGTGGGATTGGGCCCATAAGTAGCCATTAGAGTTCCACCTTGGATGAGATAGGGTGACCCAATCTAAAAAAACAAAGACATAGCATTATCAAAAGGTTAAATATCTCCCCCCCAACACCTCAGGGACATATTCTTTCATAGTCCACCTTAACCTCTTGGGAGAGTGCACTCAGACCTAGCTAAATCTTTACATTGCATTAGTCCTTCCAAATCTGGCACTGATCCAACAAAGTCCTTGTCTTCTTCTACCACTGGACTAAAGAACAGTTTTTCTTGGGAAATAGGTGCTGAGCTGTCTATAAAGCCTAGACTGTACCTATGTCTGAACTCCCCAACATAGTGACACTATGACATTGGGATGATGTAATATTGTGACTTCTGAAACACCTAGATGCTCCACTTTCTTGGTATTTTGAAACTCCAAAGTTTACAATGTCCAATCTCGTCACAAAAAAATGAAAGAACAATGTGGCAGTCAAAGAACCAAGGCCTAGATACACAAAACCACCTGGGAGGGAGGGGGCCCAAGGTCTCTCCTCTTACACTGTAAGGCGTACAGTATGGTCTCTTACCAGATGTCATCAATACAAGAGTCAAAACAAGAGCAGAGATGCACCTAGAATAATCAAAGAGAATAAAAATTTTCGAAGGTACCCCTTGGTCTAGTTCTACAACTTCAGCCAGTCACAGAGGCTATTGTCCATTGCATGGTTAGCAGACCAGAACCAGTGATGCAATATTTCTGCATATCTATCACACTCCATCATGGCTCTCCCAGAAGCAGGCTCCCTAGCTTCTTCCATGTAGGGGATCTACATCAGAGGCATTCTAACATGTGTATAGTCCCTAACTATTCATAAAATGAACTGTTTGGGACAGATGACTTCTGAGGCCCTGTCTAGTTCTAACATTCTGTGCAAGGCAATATCATGAAAAGAAAAGAACACTGAAGTTAGAGTCAGAAGACCTGGGCTTTGGTTCCATATTTGTTCCTTATTGATTATGAGGTCTTGGGCAAGTCGCTTCTCTGAGTCTCAGTTTTCTCCATTTTAAAATGGGGAGAAAACTACTTGCATTGCCCACCTCACAATTTTGTTATCAGTATCTGATGAGATAAAGTTTTAAAAGCATTTTTGTAATCACAAAGTACTATGTAAATAGTAATAGTTTGCATTTATGTATAAAACTTCATACTTTATCATTTTCCTTATGACTAGAGCTACGTATTATTATATAAAATGTTCTAAGTATGATTCAGTTATTATCTATAGATGATATACACTTGGAGAGATGTCACAGATCATTTTACACACTAGTAAAGATTATTATAGGGTAGCTAGTACACGGTACATAGAGCACCAGGCCTGGAATCAGGACGACATCCTTCTGAGTTCAAATCTGGCCTCAGACACTGACTAGCTGTGTGACTGTGGGCAAGTCACTTAGCCCTGTTTGCCTCAGTTTCCTCATCTGTAAAATGAACCAGAGAAGAGAATGGCAAACCATTCCAATATTTTTGCCAAGAAAACCCCAAATGAGATTATGAAGAATTGGATATGACTGAAACAACTCAAAAACAACAAAGATTATTTTAAGCATTATTAGTATAATATTAGTGGCAGTGTGGAGCAGTGGATAGAGAGCTAGCCTTGGAGACAGGGAGGCTTGTATTCAAGCCCTGACTGACATACTAGCTATATGACCCTAAGCAAAACACTTAACCTTCCAGTGTCCAGGGCAACTTCCTAAGAACAGGCAGGTCTGCACTAGCAGAGGAAGTTTTCTTCCAGTAGTTCCTTATACCAATGAAAATATAGATGCAATCCCCTATAAGAGTATAGCATGAAGCAAGCCTTCTTTACAACTGGCCCCTTGTACACAACTGTGGACCCCTACATGATTTATTTATCTGAATCTGTGAGACTGATTTCCCTTTTTACTCTTCAGGTCATAAAACTGAGTGGTTAAGTTAGAACTAAAGTCTGGGTTTCTCTCCTTCTAGTTCAGTACCCTTTGAGTAAAGCAGCAAAGGTCATTTATTTTTTTCCTATCCCAGATATGGCTCTAATTCAAACTAAATCCTCAATATTTGTCAGTATTTGAGTGTCTCTCTTAGATCATAATTCTCTAAAAATATATTACATATATTTAACAGATTTTCTATAGATCAAATGATATAGTGTATAGAAAGTACTTTTTAAACCTTAAAGCATTGTATAAATTTCAGCTACAATAGTGCTCATCAAAGTGATGGTCTTCTCAAAGTAATTTTACCAGTCATTGTTAGAGTCAGCTCTTCTAAGGTCCCAGTAGGAGGAGGCAGTTTCAGAAGGCATACTAAAAAGGAACATTCATTATGCCTACAAGGAACAAAATAAAGGTTTTAGAATAGATCATCAAAGGAGTATTCATGAAAATGGGGGAAGGTACAAATGAATTTCAATCTATAATGCCCCAGAAAGAATTCACTAGTATCTAATCTTCACAGGCAAACATCCAGAGAAGGAAATTTTCAAAATATATAATTAATGGGGATGATAGAGGATGCTATGAAGGTTGCTTCTAGGAGAATGATGGTGATGTATAAAGGAAGTATCTCGGAGAGACCATGAAATCTATGTGGAGGGGGCGGAGCCAAGATGGCGGTGTAGCAGCAGCAACATATCGCAGCTCTCACATAGCCACCCCAAAATACCCATGGAATGGGACTCTAAACCAATCCTAGAACTCCAAAACACACACAAAGATACTTCCCACTAAAGTCAGCTCGGCTACAAGGAACCATATCAGCACTGTGGAACCAGCCTGGCCTGAAGCCGCTGCTGAGCCCTGGGGGTGGCCGGATGAGAGGAGCGGTGAGCGGATTAGTGGCAGCTGCAAGCAGTGTTCAAAACTAGGTCAGCGGGACTTGTGAAGTTGAGAGAGAAAAGCAGTCCAGCCGAAAGACCTCCAGAGCGGATAAGTGAAAGGCAGAGGTTTTGCACCTGCCTCCGCATTGCAGCTTCCCACCCGTGGCCTGCAGACAGCAGGGGGACTAAGCGATTGTTCTGAGGCCAGTGCTCTCACATTGAGTGGCCTGGATCCGGATTGCAGTCTTGGGCCTCGGTCTTGGAGTCTCCATTATCCAGCAAGCTGGAAGTAAGTAGGAAGGGTCCCAGCACCTTCCTGAGTGCTACGGCAGCCAGGAGGACCTCAGCGATTTGGGACAGAGCTTTCCCTTCTGCAAGCAGAGCCCCATAGAGATTAAAAAAAAAATCACGGACTGACAAACCATGAGTAAGAATAAGCCTAAGAAGCAAAGTAAGAACAGCACCCAAACCCTAGATTCCTTCTTTGGGGAAAAGAAAGGTCATGGGAGAGAGAGGGAGGAGGAGAGCACAGCCAGAGCGCCCCCACCAGAGGCCTCCAATAAACATGAAGAATGCCTTAAAGCTAGAGAAGAAGAAGGATTTTGAAAACCAAATAAGGGAAGTGGAAGAAAAATTGGGAAGAGAAATAAGAATGTTGCAGGAAAATCATGAAAAGAGAGTCAGCAGTATGACTGAAGAAATCAACACCCTA
>JAQQSV010017066.1:0-11692 GCA_028646515.1 Pseudochirops corinnae
TATATATATATATATATATATATATATATATATATATATATATATATATATATATACACATACATACCTTGGCCTTTCTAAATTAAGGTCTTTCCTAGGTCTAAAGTGATGACAATGTCAGAGAAGGGGGCATATTTGAAAGATGTTATGTGCAAAGGTTAAATGTAGCCCTTAGATTAAATATGGTAAAGGAGTAGAACACAACAGAATGGAGTGGAACAGGATAGAATGGGATGGGATAGGATGGGATGGAATGCAATAAGAAAGAATGGGATCAGAATGGAATTATAGGAAAATATTTCTTCTCTCTCCTAAGTTCTTCTGGTTGAACTGAAAGCAGAAACAGGCAGGCAGGTTTTCAATAGTTGGACCCATGACTCCAAATTATCTTGTTATGCCTTCTGATGCTGAAATGGTACCATTGAAGTTATTGAGTCAACAAAACATTTGTTGTCTACTGACATGGATCCATTTCTGAAGCTTCCTGGAATGACACTAGAATGCAAGAGATGGAAGTGACCTTAGGCTTCACCTAGTCTAACCACCTAATTTTACTCAGGAAATTGAGGCCTAGAAAAATAGAGCAGCTTGCCCAGTCACATTGTGAGTGAGTGGCAGGGCAGGGACTAGAAGCCAGTCTTCTTTCTCCCAGTTCAGTGCTCTTTCTACCCCAGTGCTTAAGATTTATTGTAGGAACAATATTCTTATGAAGTTCATAGGGATCCATGAGAGTAGGTCCATGATGCAGCAGAAACTTTAAGCACATACTCCCCACTGCACAAGTAAGGCTTGGAAGTCTCTGCCACCCAGCCTAGCTTCTTCTATATCAGGAATGAAATCATCCTTGAAACTAATTGGTCCAGTGGATTAAAGCTCAAATCATTTGTGTAGCTTCCTGGTCACCTAAGACACAAGCCCCAAGTATAAGCAATCAAAGCTCCTCACATTTTGGCAAACTCTCCATTTCTGTGTAAGTCATCAGATCCTTCTGGCTGGGTATATCTTTGTGGAGAATCAAGGGGTCAAGGGAAGCTTGATCCTACTGAAACAAAGCTGTATTTTAGCTGAATGTCTTGCCCATACTATTGTCGAGTAAACTTTTTTGTTAAATGTTTTATGGTCTATGCATATTGTTTTATTCTAATCTTGAGACTGAATCAATGAACTAATCTGTGTCAGACTCAGCCTAAGTGAAGACCTCACCCTACACTAACACAAAAATATGTCCACTAGGTAAACTTTTATTGGCTCCCATGTTGTTTCTGTTTTGCAAACCAAATTTTGTGATTCCTTCTTGACATTGTGTCAAAATTAGGCAAAATCGTTTAGTTCCTTCTAAAGCCATCTTCATACAGTAGAGGCAAAAATAAAAGGCTGAAAAATCCCATCATATCAAGGTTTTTAGGTAAATAGGGCTTCATGCTTTGATATTTAATCATTTCAGTCATGTCTTACTTTTCCTAACCCCCTTTTGGGGAGTTTTCTTGGCAAAGATACTGGAGTGGTTTGCCATTTCCTTCTCTAGTTCATTTTACAAATGAGGACACTGAGGCAAAAAGTCATGACTTGCTCAGGGTCACACAGCTACTAAGTGTCTGAGCCTGAATTTGAACTCAGAGTGATGAGTCTTCCTGATTCCAGTCCCAATGCTCTATCCACTGAGCCTTAGGCAGTTGTAGGGAATAAGTCTGAGAACTATAAAATGGTTTCTGACTTTTAGTTGACCTCATTTGCATTAGACTCTTTTGCAGCTTTTCAGTAGAATTATGGAACTCAAGATTGCTTGAATTTTGACAAGGTAAATTTTATTGAGTTTTATTTAGATATGTTAGCTATTTGTTAGAGTTATTTTGGGGGCATTCAGCAAGTATCTACCCATTTAGTCTCCTCTCTGGGCTTACCCTCTCCCCTTGCCTTCCCCCTTTGCCCGGGCTGCTTGACTGTACACAGAGCCTGGATGAGAAAATCACTAGGCCTTACCATCTGCCGTGCCTATGCTTTTCAGATCCTTCAGACCTTGTCATCCGTCTGACCTCCCTGCCCTCCAGGTCTCTAGCATTGTCATCTAATCTGCTTATGTCACAATAGAGAAAGGGATACAAAAGAAGTTCCCTTCAGGGGCATGTTGGGGGGGGAAAAAAAGACATATATGAAATAATGACCAATAAAATGAAATATTTTGCAGTCAGTCCCAATTTGAGGCTTTCCTCTTGCCTGAGTGAAAAATAATCACCCAATTTTGACATTTCATCCATTAGAGGGCAGTGACATACACATCTTGGTATGTTACCCACTGTCCTTTAGGTTTGCTTGCCTTCAGGCCCCAATTACTGCAGTTTACACTGAGCTGTCAGCTTTTTGTTGCCAATGCTAGTGCTAAACCGGAAGAGAATGCCTACTGTAAGCGTATAATAAGAGGTCTTGAAAGATGGAAGGAGGTGGGAAGCTGGCATATTTCTGCAACCAGGCTAATGGCAGGAGACCAATGGACTGAGGGGGAACCACAAAACATTTCCTTCTTCCTATTGACAGTAAAGCACGATCACTGCTCAGGATACTTTAACAACCTGTCCTAGTTGTTAGGTTTAAGCCAACTAGGCTTTGGTCTATTCAATACCTTCATGTAAGGGGCTTTACATGTTACAAATTAAATCAGGGGTCTCTAATCTTTTTATATCAAGGAACTACCATGCTCCTTCCCTTGGGGTTGTTGGAGGATGGATAGATACATGGATATACTGCAAAGGAGAAGGAATGCTAATAGGATTGACCTTTCAAACGTCTTTGAGCTAAAAAAAATGTCTAGAATTTGATGACTAAGAAGAAAGGAGAGATCATAGGATTTTTATTTTTTTATTTTTTATTTTTTTTCAGGGTTCAATTTTGTTATTATTTATTTCTTTTTTGAACTTTTTAACTTTTGTTTATTTTTGGTTTACACCATTCATTTCCACGAGACTTTGAGTTACAAATTTTCTCTCCGTCTTTCGCCTACCCACCACCCCAAAACAGCAATCCCACTGAGCTTGCTTTGCTTCCTTTGCCTGCTTATGTTGCCAGTCAATTACTTGACTTTTGGGTTCAGTAGAACTCTGCTTTTAGAGGGGAGAGCTGTGTCCCAAATCACTGGGGTTTTCGCAGCTGCTGGAGCTATTAGGAGGCCACCATCTCTGCAGTCCCCACCAGCTTTGGCTCCCTGGTCACGCACCTCAGGAACACCACCCAAGACCATGATCCCAATCCAGGCAGGTTAAGGGAAGAGCACTTAGCCTCTGAATGATCTCTTGGCCCCCCTGTAATCTGCAGGCCGGGAGCTCTGAAGCAGCCATGTAGAGGTGGCTGCAGGGGCTGCTTCTGCTGCTTTCTTGCTCTGGGAGTAGATGGCTGGACCCACTCCTTTCCCCCAAATTTAGCCAAGTTCCACTGACCTTTCACTTTGTCCTTGGTTCTTATGGGTTGATAATTCTGGAAACTGCTGCAGCTGCCAGTGATCCACTCTCCTGAAAGCTCCAGCCAAAGCTTGTCCTTGTCCTTAGCAGCAAGTCTGTGCTAAGCCATTCTATGGTGCTCTCACACCACATGGAGGGAAGATGGGGTCTTATGTACAGAGGAATCTAGGGGTGGTCTAAAGGAGGAGTTTGGGGAGGGTCTTCAGGAGGAGTCAATGAGGTCAGACTTCAGTAATGAGTTTAGGGAGGGTCTTCAGGAGAAGTTACTGAGGTCAGTGCAAGGGTGGATTGATATTTTGATAGGCTCAAGGGTGGGAAGTAGATGGACAATGGAAGGCTAAGCTAGTAAAAGAGGTTTGGGCCCTGCCACAATGAAAAACTTATGGCCTCTGCAAATGCCTCATCAAGTGGGAAGATTTAACCAGACTTCAAGGGGTTTCCCAGAGCTTGTACCTTAAAGATTCAAGGAGAGCTCAAGGGGTGTCCCAGAGCTGTACCTTATCATAGAGAGAGGTTAAGTCACTTACTCAAGCTCACACACCTGTTTACATAGTTGTTAAGTAGTAAAATGGATATCTGAAGTGCTAATGGGAAAAGAGGTAGGGTGAGCTTAGAGCTGTGAAACAAAGGGAGTCATCATGCTGCTATCCCCACAATTCACATTTGGAAATGTCAATAAGATACTAGGAGTGGCCTTGGTAGCACCTCCTAATCAGCCATGGACCAGGCTTACCTTCATGATCAACCAGTCATGACTGACTTTCTGGGAACCCCTAGCTTAAGTTAACAATAAAAAGACGAAAGTGTCCTGAAACTAACAGCTGAAAGTATTATAGATTCAGATCTAGGATGGACTTCAGGGGTCATCTGGTTCAACCTTTTCATTTTTACAAATTAGGAGACTGAGGCCCAGAGAGATTAAATGATTTTCCCAAGGTCACATAGTAAACAGGTGGGAGAGCTGGGTTGGACCTCAGAGTCAGCAGTCTTTCCACTATCCCATGCTATCCTTCTCAGAGGATCTTCTGTACTTTATTTGGCATGTACAGATAACATGGAAATAGATTTTGTAGTTATATAACAGAATAGCTAGGTGGCGCAGTAGATAGAGTGCGGGGCCTGGAGTCAGGAAGCTTCATCTTCCTGAGTTCAAACCTGGCCTCAGACACTGTATATATGAACCTGAGCAAGTCTCTTAACCCTGATTGTCTCAGTTTCGTCATCTGTAAAATGAACTGGAGGAAAAAAAATAGCAAACTACTCCAGTGTCTTTGCCAAGAAACCCCCAAATGAGATAACGAAACACAACTGAAATGACAGAGCAACTTTTACATGACAAAGTTGTTAGCTAAAAGCCGTGGTCAGTGATGACATAATAATTACAAATTCCTGAGCACAACTTTTATGCATTTTCTTTGGAATCTTCAGAAGAGATATTTTTAAAGAAAAAGGACTTAAATTTGGTCCTTTAAAAACAAAATGTAAAATGTGTACACAGTTTCTACTTGTATTTTGACACTTTTCCTACTGTGACCCTCTTTGTCTTTTCCTCATTACTTTTCACAGTGTGTGACAGTGGTCGCAAAAAAAAAAAAAAACCCCAGCCATCTATCTATGTTTTCATTGCATGATGGCATTCATGATGAAGAGCAGGAATAGGGAACTTGTGGCCTCAAGGGACACATGTGGCCTCTAGGTCGCAGGTTCCCTACCCCAGAGAGAGAACACACACATACATAGTCCTTTGCATATTAAACTACAGAACCCAGGATGGAGCCTCCTTTATCTGGAGCAATGCTTGAGTTTGTAACTGGATCTTTTCAGCCACCAATTGGCTACTTAACATGTGAGGCTTCAAAAAATGTATGCTAAGCCCAAGTTCTCTGTAGCTGTGTTAAACCAAGTCATTGTTTCTGGTGTTATTTGTGTGTGACTGGATTTTTTTTATTTCAAATTTTTAAATTAAAAACATAATCCTTTATTCTTCTTCTCTAATAAACATTATTCATTGTTCCATGTATAGTGATTAGTTTTCATTTAAAAGACTGGAGTTATTTCAAAGCACTTTCAGTTCCAGGGGCTGGGCCTAGAAGTAAGTAGATGGCTGCTTATTCAAAGTTTAAGGAAATGCAGAGCAACATTCAAATACTTTTTGTGTCCCTAGTTGCTCCACCTTTTTACAGCATTACAACCTCTATTGTCATGAGTAGGTCCTTACACACTTTTGTCATTTGTTCATAATTGACTTATCTATAGCAATGTAGTATTTCCCAAAGGGTATCCACAATATTCTTAAATAGAAAATCTAAAGAGATGAACCTTTTGCCATAAGGCAGCAATGACCACTCACTCAGTAGTCGTTGATGGTTGAACTGAACTGGAGGTTATTTAATCATATTTTAACCCATCTGGGAAGTCCAGCAGGGCGGGAGTGGGGGTTAGAGGTGGGGGTGTGTGAAGGTGAGAGTGGGGGGGAAGGCCCTGCCCACAACTCAAAACAGCTTCTTCCATTGCCGGGGCTCTATGACTTTTCCCAGGGCCTGGATGGTTTTCAACAATTCTATTCCTTCAGATAGATGGAGGACCAATAAGACTTACCATCTGCCCTGCTTCTGTATACTGCAGACCCCGGTACTGTTGTTTCGCTTGCTTATGTCCAAGGAACAAGGGGTCCCTTCCTTGTACCCTTAGGACTTCTGAGTTTCTCCATTTGCCCTGCAGCTAAACTTTCTCTTTTGTGCTCTCTCCTCCAATTAGTGTGATCTCCTTGAGAACAGGGACTAATTACCTTTTTCTATTTGTATCCCAAGAGTCTAGCATCATCCTTGGCACATAGAAAGTGCCTAATACATGCTTTTTCGGTCATTCATCCATTTTACTCATATTTGCGGCACAGGGTGGGGATGCCTTCGGAGGATTTAGAAATTCAAGATCATCCCATCCAATCCCCATCATTTAATTCAAAAAACATTTGTTAAGCATCCTCCATGTACCAGACACTTTGCTAGTTGTTGGAATAGAAAGACAAAGGTAAAATAGTCTCTGTCCTCAAGAACTTATATCTTACTTGGGGAGGAGGGTTGAGGATGAGGGTAGGGATAAAAAATGTCAAGAGAAAAGTAAATACGAAATAATTTGAGGAGGGAGAGAACCAAAATAGGTAGATCTGAAAAGGTTTTCAGAGGTTGCCGCTGAGTTGAGCCTTGAAGGATGCTAAGTGCAGCGTGTCTGCTCTCAACATCAACACTTACGCAGGGTTAGGTAATGACAAGTATTTATATTTAAAAACATTTGACAAATAAACAAATGGAAATCTACAAAAATCATCTCAAATGGAACTGGCTCATGAGGGAAACACATGATGGAAAAATAACTGTATGATTTGAGCCTAAGACAAAAGAGAAAAAAATTTCTGATTTCTCTAGGAACCTGCAAACTGGAGTATGTAAATATGAAAATCTTTAAAGATGAGAATTTCTAGGAGTCCCTGAAAATGTAAGGTCCTGATTTTATCCCAGAGGAGGCCTCATCGGTAGTAAGTATAGTCTGATTCACTTTTCCAGAGCCAGCTCAACTGCATCTCTCCCTCAGGGTTCCAGGGCACCCTGAGGATTTGGGAGTTCAAGTTCCCTCTGGGTTGTGTTCTCCCTACTACTTGGTGCCCATGACTAGCACCCTAGTTCCATTTTTAACTACTTAACATCAATTAGCTTTTAGAAAAGGATTTTTACTTTGAAGATCTAGCAATAACAAAAGTTCAGACATTTTACCACAACACCTCAGAAACATAACACTCTGTTACACCACCTTGGTTTCTGGGGAGAGTAGACTTAAATTTAATTCAGATCCTATATGTCTGATAGCACCAAATTCATGTCCAAGTGTGGCCTCCCTGCTAGGTGAGTCCTTTATCTCAACTACCACTGGGCAGGGTCCTAAAGGTCACTTCTTGATCCTTGGGACATCAGTACTGGGCTGGCTACAAAACCCAGCATGTACTCCAACTCCCAGGTTCCTGTGGCTCGTTCTCCTGATTAATCTCCTTTACCTAAAATGGAAAAGAACAAACACAGAGATCAGAGACAGATGCTCTATCACAGGGCCACATGGCTTCAGAGGAGAAAAGGCCTCTTACATAGCCTTATCTCTCACTGGAGAACATTACTAAAGAAGTCCAAACACCAGTGCGAATCTGAAGAGAATGAGGCAGGAGAGTAAGGCAAAGTGGACGTCTCTTAACTATGCATGGGGCTGGCAGACCTGAGTCAGTTACAAATTGTCCACACATGATCCTGTCTTTCTAAGGTACTTCTATACCACACCATCACCACTTTTCTGGAAGCAGGCTATACATGGGGAAATCTATACATGGGGAAAGGACATTAAAAGTACTCTGTGTATGTACCAGACCTCCATTATAATAGGATTCTAATATAACCCGAATCCCAAAGCCCATTGCCATGAGACTCTCTCCTCATTTGTGGAGATCAATGCTCCATGGCTACAAAAGCTGGAGTTGGTGAGAATGAACAAAGAGAGATTCAGTCTCTGTAATCTCTTATGGCTTTGAGTTTCAAGAGAGAAGATGGACAATACCAACCCCACTTCAGGTTGCTAAAGGAAGAAAAAAGATTCTGGAAAGAAATTTCCATGAGAAGAGCTGCCAATTGTCGTCATATCCTTATCTCCAGCTTGTTGTACTAGAAACATCAGAGAACTTTTCCTTTGGGTGAGATCTGGGATTTTCTCTCTTGGTACCTCACTCCCAGGGGAAGAACTCCTTTACTGTATATCATCTGGCATGTATTCTCATATGTATACTTTCTCTGATTTCTGTTTTGCTATTATTTTGGATAAATGGATTTCTTTGCTAATTGCTATGTGTGTTCTTGGAGAACTGGTATTCAGTAAGAAGGAAGTCAACCCTTGGATATTGAGCAGTGGTTCTCAATCTGTGGGTCACGACCCCTTTGGGGGTCGAACAACCCTTTCACAGGGGTCACATATTTCCGATGGTCTTAGGAACCAAGACACTGCTCCTCTGTCTCCAGATGGGTCCACCCACATGCAGATACGCCCACATAGGAGTATTAGAGGGTCGCAGCATTAGGAAGGTTGAGAACCACTGATATAGAGCTTGGGGTGTTCCTTTCCCCATCAGGAAATAGTGATCAGGAGTTTCACTTGTCCCTTAAAATTACATTCCCAGCCTAGACTAGTAATATTTGAAGGAGCGAATAGATATAATTCTAGCCTATGAACTCCTCTCTGAAGAGATCAGAGTAGCCAAGCTTGTGCCCCAACCTCCTGATTCCCCTCCTGGTAGGAATTAAGTCTTACTGATATAAGTGGGGTTGGGAGAGAATGCTAGAGGTATAGTTATTCTTGCCTTCCTTCAAACCACACAGGACTTCCTCATGCTATATAGCACGTGTATGTGTAGGGATAAGAAGTGGACATGAGAAGATAGTGTATTCTATTTTTCCCCTTTTTTTCATATCCAAGAAACTATATTATATATATTTAATTTTTAAGAATTTAAATTATAACTTAACAAATACATTTTTTTAAATATGCAAAGAACAGGGATTGTGTCTGAAACTGTTACTTTCTATTGTGTACATTTTGTTTTTTAATGTAACAAGACTATGCAAAAGAAAATTAATGTGTAATATGAACCAAGGATTAGGGTGAGTTAAATTTGCCCTCAGTCTCCCTCAAGCAAGTTTTACATGGATTTGTGTCCTTGGGAGAGGTCAATGATAATTCTGTGGAATGTAATCATAAGAGGGGAGATCTAGGTGTGTACCTAATAAAGGACACACCCTTTTCCAGAAGGCTGTGACTCCTCTCTTCCCTCTTCATCCCAGGCTTTGGTTTGAAAGTTAATATCTCTTCTAATCTAGGGGATTATGACTTGTTTAAGGTTATTAAACACTCTTGGCTTATAATTTCTGCTCATCACTTTGAGTTTCAGTTACATTGGAATAACAGAAAAAGACTGTGATTTTCCAGGGAAGAAATTGTTACTTTGTCACCTCTTGTCCCATGCCTCACACTTATTTGTTGTCTGTGTGTTCTGTTTTTCTCCAGACTACCCAACCCCACCCCCTAATCCACAAATTTCTATCAGCTAGCATCAAATAGGACTCAGTTAGTGCTCTCTGCTTTCTTTATGTAACAATGGGAATAAACAGTAGGAAGGGAAAGGACAAAAAGTACAGGGGGTAAAGGGGAACAGCTGTGGGTTCATACTGACTGAGCACAGTCAGCTCCCCCAGGAACCAAGGCTTTCCTGCCTTAGTTCCTTCTGCTCACAAAGAGTTGGAACAAAAATTTTAGAGAAGTGGAACAATTGACAACAGCTGCCTTCTACCCCAGGCTCAGGGGCATGGGAGAAGGAAATGGCTTTTAAGGGGCATTAGGGGTCATCTCACCCAACCTGGTGCAATCAGTACAGCAACTATCTTCTTTTTTGTTCTTGTTCAGCAGTGTCCAACTCTTTGTGACTCAGTTAAAGTAACAGCACTAGCCTCAATCTCTCTCAATCTCTCTCTCTCTCTCTCTCTCTCTCTCTCTCTCTCTCTCTCTCTCTCTCTCTCTCTCTCTCCCTCTGTAACACTGAGGATTAGAATTTCTTGACCCAAAGACCTTGGCCATATTTTCCCATGATAGAAAATAAACTCCAGACTCTTAATCTCAGTCCAGCTTCTTCCTTCCAATGTCTTTATTACTGAATTTTTATGTAAACCAGTGATTCTCAACCTTCCTAATGCTGTGACCCTTTAATATTCCTATGTGGGCATATCTGCATGTGGGCAGACCTGCCTGGAGATGATAGGGGAACGGTGACTCATTTCCTAAGACCATCCGAAATATGTGTTTTCCGATGGTCTTAGATGACCCCCAAAGGGGTCGTGACCCACAGGTCGAGAACCACTGAACTGTCCCACCATACCCCAGGCCTACAGTGCCAGTGCTGATGGATTCTGGGGAAGCACCTCATTTCTACAGCAGCTGAAATACCGGGTTGTAGTTTTAAAGCATTTATTAGATGCAACAGGGTAGTAGCCAACTTCTCTGCTTGTCTGTCCCTTTGTAAACTTCTAATTTTTCTGTTTTTTAAAACAATGTTTCGTTGACATTCATTTCTTCTTTTCTTTTTGCATTGCTGTCATGACCTACAAATCTGCCTAACCCTACTCTCCCCTCTAAATAGAAGCCCCTTTTCGTAATACATAAGCATAGTTGAACAAAACAAATCCCCACATTGACCGTGTGGTCACGTGTCTCATTTTGCATCATGAGTCCGTTATGTCTTCCCAAGGGAGGGGAAATGATGCTTCATCATTCGTCTTTTTAAATCATCATTTGGTGGGGCAGCTAGGTGGCACAGTGAATAGAGCATCAACTCTGGAGTCAGGAGACCCTGAGTTCAAACCCAGCCTCAGACATTTAACAAGTACTAGCTGTGTGACCTTGACCCCAATTGCCTTCTTTCCCCTCTCAAAAAAAATCATGATTGGTGGCATCATTTATCTGAGCTTTTAAATCTTTCAAGGTAATTTTCTTTATGGTATTATAGTCATTGTATAAATTGGTCTCCTAGTTCCTCTCTCTTCAACCTGTATCGGTTCCCATAAACCTTGCCAGTTGACTTTGAACAGCTCCCTTTCATCATTTCTTATGGTACAATATTATACTTTCCATTTATCTACCATAATGTGCCAAACATTCTACAATTGATGGGTATCCACTTTGTTTCCAACTCTGCCACAATGAAAGTACTGGCATAAATATTTTTGTATTTTGTATACAAAATACCTTTATACCTTTGTACCTTTCCTTTGTTTTTCACACCCTTGAAGCATGTCTAGCAGTGGTATTATTGGATCAAAGAATGTGAATAGTTTAGTACTTTTAAATTTATAGTTTCAGATTATTTTCCAGAATGGTGGGATCAATTCACAGTGATCAGTATGCCTGTCCTCTTTTTTTTTTTTTTAAATTTTTTTTTTATTTTATTTTATTATAGTTTGCACCGTTCATTTCCACAAGATTTTGAGTTACATATTTTCTCCCCCTCTTTCCCCCACCCACCGCCCCAAAACAGCCATCCCAGTGTGTCCCCCCTCCCCCAGTCTATTCTCTCCTATGTCACTTCTCAGTAGGGCAGGATGGATCTCCCAACCACAGTGCCTGTGTATCTCAAGTTCCAGTTGGGTGTAGTCAATAATAATAAT
>JAQQSV010017067.1:0-11692 GCA_028646515.1 Pseudochirops corinnae
GATGTATTGTATTACCAAACTAGAGTTAGAAAAAGGGTTTAATTCTGCACCCCTACTTTAGCAGCTTTGGGGGTTTTTTTCTTTCATTTCATTTTTCAAGTAGAAGATATAAAATCCAACAGGTTTAACCGATAGACCAACTAATGTCCCCTATAGACCTAGGTGGTATCTATTAAACACTGTTGATTTCCATTACCATACTTTGTGCCTAAAGGTGTGCTCAGAAGATTGAGTAAGAATTGACTTCCAGTCTTGTAGTTCATTAACCATCTCAAAATCTGAAGGTTCACTAGGAGATTGGGTTTCAAAAGTCATGCTCTATTTCCTCTTCTCTGATATTATCCTTGGCATATTTACTTGAAATGTTTTTAAATCTTTTCCTAAGGATTTGTGCATGTGTCGCCTAAAATGTTAGAACTAGATCATCTAGGCCAGCGGTTCTCAACCTGTGGAGGGGTCGAACGACCCTTTCACAGGGCTCAAAATGGTAGCCTAAGACCATCAGAAAATATAGGTTCTTAGGAACCTCCTCTAGTGGTCTCTAAGCAGGTCCGCCCACATGTAGACACGCCCACATATGACTATTAAAGAGTCTCAGCATTAGGAAGGTGGAGAACCACTGATCTAGGCTAATTCTTCATTTTAAAGTTAAAAAAATTGTAGCTGGATGAGATGACAAGTTAAGGTGCGTTCTCAGAAGTCATGGAGAAAGGCCCTCCTACTACTGTAGAAAAGGAATTGACTTTATTAATTTCTGTTAGGACCAATCAAGAAGCATTTATTTAAGCACCTACTGTGTATCAAGCAGAATTCTGTTTCTGCCTCAGTGGTTGCTGTCTAATTCAGTTTCTCATCCATGAAGAAAAGAGGGTAACTAGCAGCATGCCTTGTTCTTGCTCCATTTTGACATACTACCAAATAAGCAGTCTTTGGCTTTGTGTTCGGTGCTGCTTCTCTATCAATAAGTTTGGGTAGGATAAATCTGTCTTCTCCTCCTAAGCCCCGTTTTAGGTCACCAGGCCACCTCAGGGAATATTTGATTCCATGGGTTGAACCACATTCACTTTTCAGTCATGGTTCTGGCACCATTACATTCTTGAACACTTAAGCCTTCATTTGCACCTTTTCTTTTGGGAAAGTATTTGGGAGGGTGGGTTCTAATATTGATGGTCACTTACCTATTTGATCTTGGGTAAGCCTGCATTTTCCTCATCCATGAAATAAGAGGGCTGGACTAGATGACCTTTTTTCCCTTTTCCCTCCCACATTTTTTGCAGTTTCTCCATTTGACAGTCTGACAAAGAGGTTATATAAGGAATTATTTTTCAGTATATACCTTCTTCTTGATTTCCTGTTGTCATTTGTAATCCCACTCATTCCTGTTTCCTTTTTTAAGAACCCCCAATTCACTGGAACAAGTATTTATTCATTGCCTGCTGTGTGAAAGTTGCTGTAACACAAAGATGAAAGATTATGCTGTTTTTGCCTCCAAGGAACTTATATTCTAATATAGGATTCATAAGCAAGTATAATACAGTTTAACAAGGTAGACTTTGATAGGGGAAAATTAAGAAGTTTCGAAGTGCTCTAGGAAAAGTTAAGGAAGGCAGTCGCTCTTAATGAGATACTTTGCTAACACTCATATTCTCTTTGTAATTGACATAATAAACAGCAGGACTACTTTCTTACCTTAGGTTAAGCCTAAATCTCAGGAACATGAGAAATATTGCTTAACAGAAGATTTACTTCAGGATAGAGCTCCAGAAAATATTGGATAGTCTTCACTATTGAATAGAAATCTTATTACTATCTTACTGGAAGTAGTAATTTCTGGGCATTTGGATTTGTACCCCCTTTATTCAAAAAAGGCATGAGACAACTTATGATTTAAACATAACACAGATGAGACAGTGGAAGAGAAAAAAGAAAAAAAGACAGAGACCATATAGAGGAAATACAAGGGAGTAGATGTCACCAGGAACCAGAAATTAGATGGTTATCGTGATTGAAATCATTTTTTACTCTAAATTTCCTGCCCACTGTGGCAAAAAGAGAAGCACATTGCGCTGTACATAATTTCTTTTCATTATTTATACACACATTTTTATAAAGTGAACATGTATGGTTGAGAAAGAGAGGAGTAGAAAAAGGCTTACTCCCCATAATCCCCTGGGTCTAAAGCAGCAGATTCTGATTGAAGAAGAGCAGAGATCACTAAAAACAATCTTATCCAGGCATATAGACCTAGAATACAGAGGCCAGAGCAAGGAGGATCAGAGAGTAGAGGAAGCAGATCATGAAGTACATGCATCCTGTAGCATCATGGAAGTTCTCCAACATCTTCTATGCTATTATGACTTCCCTTTTTATTGTTATGAATTAGCTCATAAGAGAATAGAATGGGTCCGACCCCCTTGGGAATAGAGAAAAAGAGTGGCTCTATTACCTTTGGAGGCAAAATCCATTTATGTCCTTTTATACTTGTAATAAAAATGCATCATGTTACAAATGTGTATTGGTAGCCTTGGCTGCAGGCTGGTGGACTGACTCAAGTACCCCAAGAAGAGACTGAAAAATGGGCCACATTTAGAAGTTCCCAAATAGAGACATACCATCATCTCTTACCCTGATCCCCAGTGTAGGTCAAAGGATTGAGGTTTTGTAAAAGCACATAATGATTATATTAAAGAGAAGTTACATAATATTGAATATGGTCTGCATAAGCCCAGAGTTTTGGGGTTGGATTAGATGGATGATGAGATCCCTTCAACTCTGAAAATGAGTGGTCACTTAGCCTCCCCTACTTTCCACAGTTCATTGAAGGATTTTGCACTCCTGAAATCTTTTAAAAAAATTTTTTTTTTTCTTTTTGGAGGGGGAAAGGTAGGGCATTTGGGGTTAAGTGACTTACCCAAGGTCACACGGGTAGCTTTTATGTTAAGTGTCTGAGGCCAGATTTGAACTCAGGTCCTCCTGATTCCAGGGCAGGTGCTCTATTCACTGCACCACCTAGCTGCCCCTGCATTCCTGAAATCTAATGAGAATACTCGTAAAGGTCTTAACATAGTGCCCAGCACATAGTAGGTGTTTAAACATTTTAAAGTTGAGAAAATTGTAGCTGGATGAGATGACAAGTTAAGGTGTGTTCTCAGAAGTCATGGAGAAAGGCCCTCCTACTACTTTAGAAAAGGAATTGACTTTATTGATTTCTATTAGGACCAATCAAGAAGCATTTATTTAAGTACCTACTGTGTGTCAGGCAGAATTCTGTTTCTGTCTCAGTGGTTGCTGTCTAATTCAGTTTCTCATCCATGAAGAAAAGAGGGTCACTGAGAGCTTTCCTTGTTCTTGCTCCATTTTGTTCCATTCTTCTGAGACCGTTTATACTATTGTACCACATATTTGTATTCGTCTGTTATCTGCCTTTGTTTAAATCTATAGTGTTGTTTTAAATCTGTTAGGTTGATTAGTTCCCTGTGCATCCACATTGGTCTTACTAGACAAATCCTTCTATTCCTCCTCAAAAGAATTATTTCTCTTTCTGAATCCAGAATTTAATATTTGATAAATATCCATCCTTCTTAAGCTGACTTCCCTTGTAAAAGACTTGAAGGTGAGTGCCTAAGCTGAGAAAAATAAATACGTTAGAGGTACTTAAAAGGATAGGCATATAAAAATGCACCTGAGATGTGCCGATTTGAAGAACTTGCTTTTTTGACTTGGAGGAGCAAAAATTATGTAGTAAAACTAGTTTCCATTTAGGCAGTTGCTATTCATTCATTTTGTAGAATTGCTCACAGGATGACATGACCCAAGGAGTTCAGTCCTAAGAACTTTAGCTCCCTGCCAGTGCATCCCAGTGAAGTTCAGGATCTGGAGCCAGAGAATAGCATGTAATCTGTGCTTGGAAATTGAAAGAACACTGATATATAGAGAGCATTCATTTCCTATGTTGATGTCAACTTGGAGAGAAGTCTGTAGGGGAGATGACCCAGGGATCTGTGGTGCTGTTGTCTTTAATTTAACAATGTTATCAGTGCACAGTTATATTTGTTGGTTGACTGAGACAGGATTCAAAAAGATTTTAAATAGTTCAAGATGAGCCAAAAATAGTAAGATAAAATTTAATATGCATAAATATAAACTTCTGCAGTTGTATTTAAGAAAATAATCTGGGGGTAGGCTAGGTGGTGCAGTGAATAGAGCACTGGCCTTGGAATCAGGAAGACCTGAGTTCAAATCCGGCCTCAGACACTTCACACTTACTAGTCATGTGACCTTGGGCAAGTCACTTAACCCCAATTGTCTTGCCTTCCCCCCTCCAAAAAGAAAAAAGAAAATAAGCTGGACAATACTGGATTGAGAGTTGTGGCTATACAAATAGTACCCATGGGAAAGATTGGGTATTTTGGAGGTCTGCATGCTCAACATGAGTGAACAGGGTACCATACTACTATTACTACTACTACTACTACTACTACTACTACTACTACTACTACTACTACTACTACTATCTTAGACTGTATTAACAAATCACACCAAACAAAGAAGGTTATAGTGCCACTGTATTTTGATCTGATCCAATGTTTTTGGAGTATTGGGTTCAGTTCTGTACACACATTTCAGGAAGGATGTTGAAGAGACTTGGGGCCATGACATACCCAGACTTGTTTGAAGGAAGCAGGGATGTTTAGCTTGAAGAAGAGAATACTCAGTATGGGAATGGAGAAGTACAGGACGTGATGATTTTCTCAATTTGAAAAGCCCTCATGGGGCAGCTAGATGGCACAATGAATAGAACACTGGCCCTGGAGTCAGGAGGACCTGAGTTCAAATCCAGCCTCAGACAATCAACACTTACTAGCTGTATGACATTGGGCAAGTCACTTAACCCCAATTACCCTGCTTTCCTCTGTCCAAAAAGAAAAAAAAAATTAAAAGAAAAAAAAAGAAGAAAAGCCCTCATGAGCAAAGGATTGAACTTATTCTGCTTGACCCTAAAGGCAGCAAGTAGTTGGAAGCTGTAGAGGTGCACAAATAGCTATAAGGAAAATCTTTACAAATGTCAGAGCTATATAAAAATGGAATGGACTATTCTAGGATTTTCCTCCAGTTTTTCAAAATGAAGCTAAATATAGCAGAGTTTTTTGTTTTGTTTTGTTTTGTTTGTTTTGTTTTCAGATATGAGTTGGACCAGAGAGCCTCTGGGGTCCCTTCTAATTATGAGATTCTATGATTCTGTGAATTCTCTAAACCTTTTGAAATCCATTCTCCCAAAATCTAGGGTACATATCAGACTACATCAAACTTCCCTTTCCTCTTTCACAAATTCCAAGATGCAGTGGTCATTTCTCCCTGAGTTTATCATAATTTCTCTTCTAGCAGCTAATTAATTCTCATTCCTGAGAATCAGATCCAGAATAGAGATTAGTTTCTTGGCCTTTTCAAAGATGAAGTTATCATAAAAGCAAGTTATTAAATTATTAATTTTTCTATTGTTAACAGAGAGAAAACTTCTACAGATGTCCAGAGAATTTAATTCCTCCCATCAATACCATATCATGCCTACATGCCAAGCTTCAAATTTATTCCCAAACTCTTAATCTATTCCTTTTTTTCTGTCCTTATAGTTTGTAGTATGTCCTAAGGAAAATATACTTCCATTTCTGTCTGTTGATCTTCACCCTAAATGCTCTTCACCATGCACCACATGTAAGGTTTCTGGAGATAATACATGTATTTGTTCACAGTATACTACAATTAATATTCTACTTTCAATTTTATTGCTCTCTCCTTTGATTTTCAAGATTTCTATTTTGGTGTTTAATTGGCAATTTTTAATTTGTTCTTTTTCTAATTTTTTAATTGTATGCACAATTCCTTGATTTGCTCTTTCTCTCTTTTATTAACATAAGTGTTTAGAGATATAAATTGTCCACTAAGTACTGCTTTGATTGCATCATACAGATTTTGGCATGTTGTCTCACTGTCATTATCTTTAATGAAATTATTGATGTTCCTATGATTTGTTCTTTTAGCCACTCATTCTTTAGGTTAGATTATTTTCCAATTCATTTTTAACCTATACTTTCAAGACATTTTATTGAATGTAAATTTAATTGCATTACAATCCAAAAAGGGTTCATTTAATATTTCTGCTTTTCCACATTTGTTTGTGAGGTTTTTATGCCCTAATACAAGATCAGTTTTTGTGAAGGGACCATGTACAGCCAAGAAAAAGGTATACTCCTTGCTATTCCCTTTCAGTTGTCTCCAGAGGTCTATCATATCTAACTTTAATAAAATTCTATTCATCTCCCTAACTCCTTTCTTGTTTATTTTATGATTAAATTTATCTAGTTGTAGATAGGGATAAATTAAGGTCCCCCACTACTAGAGTTTTGCTATCCATTTCCTCCTGTAACTTATTTAACTTTCCTTTATGGATGCTGTGCCATTTGATATATATATATATGTTTAGTATTGCTATTACTTCATTTTTGATGGTACCTTTTAGCAAAATGTAGTTTGATTATTTCTTTAATTAGGCATATTAATGGTCACATTAAAAATATGTGATTTAACTTATGCATCTGTAACATGTAGCATGTCATATATGAATATATAGTGACCTATGCAGATAACTGCAACATACAATTAACTTATTAAATTTTATTTATTTAAATTTTAGCCATCAGGGCATTAAGCCAAAATAATTCAGATTCACTGAGCCTTTGTCAAAAACCTTATGTGTTCAGAATATCCCACATTGGGCTTAAACACTACATTGAAGAGTTCACATTTCATTTGGTATGTAGAGAACCAGCATAAATTTTCAATATAATGAAAATTTGTTCATCAGATTATCGTGGTAGATATATATGCAATGGCTTGGGAACCAAAGATGGAAACAGGAAGACTAATTAAGATATTGTTGAAGGAATACAGGTATAAAGTATGATAAGCCTAGACAAAGGTGTTGGCAGTGGAAGTGAACATTAAATAAGAGTATAAAATGAATTCAGCAACTGTTCCTGACTCTCACTTCCATAAGCAGTTTATGATGTGTATTTCTGATTTTAACATTTGTAACTGTTTTCATTCACTTAGCTTGATCATGTTCAGTCTCTTTTAACCTGTTCTTTGCACCTGCAGTTTGTTAACCCCAATACAGTTCTCCTTAAACAGTACTTTCTTTTTAAAAAAAAAAATTGACACACATAAAAATACAAAAGGGGGAAAAAAAACCTCTCTTATTCCCTTTCTCCCCATCTCCTCTCTCCGCCTCTGTCTTCTGCCTCTCCTCTCATTTTACCCTTCTATTTTTCTCCCCCTCAACCTCTCCGTTTTTCTGTCCCTCTTTTTTTTTTAGACATATTCACATATAGATCTCACCAGCAATACAATTCATTCTCACAAATTCATCAAATCTGTTTCCCTGAGAAAGCATAACTTCCGTAAGCACAGCATTTCTACCCTTGAGAAATAGCACTATGAGCTTCATGGGTGGGGGAAGTATAGTTTGTAGGAACATAGGGAACCAGGCCAGGGGAGCTAGAGGCCTGAGCCCTGGCCAGAACCAGGAGGTGATATTAAGGGCTGGCTTTGGTTGCTGGAGAGGTAGGCTGAGGTTTGGGGCTTAGTCTTCAAGGCTCTTTACAGAGTGTGAAAACTATTCTCACTGTGCACATCACATAATAGCCATTGCTTGACAAAATATAGCAATTAAAAAACATAGAAGGGAGTACTAGTAGAATGGAAGAGGAAGTCTAAGAATGCATGATTCAATTAACTCTATGAAGTGAAAGATAATTAAAATTTAAAGTTTTCACAGATAATTTAGAAATAAAAGAAATATATTTCACCTTCTTTCAAGTTAAAAATTCAGAATAGATATATTTAAAAATGAAAAATGAATTTTAAGTGATTTAAAAAGTGAACATTAAGTGCTATATAAAAGCATTAAAATACTCCAGGGTATATTTTATTGGTTCATTTACTCACAACCTTGTCCCTCACATTATACCCAAGGCATGTATTAATGAGCTAATAAAACATGCCATGTCATGTTTTACTGCTTGTTGGGCATCTGTTAGCACTAACATCAGTCACAAATTCAAGACTTTGATGATGGCAGTGGTGATAATGATAAATACCTATAATTTTACTGACGTCTTTTTTTCTTTGAAGTAGACAATCTCTCTTAAATCATCCATTGAACGTGAAAATGTTGAAATTGATTCAGAATTAAAGCCTATTGTGCGGCTGTCTTCAGGAATGATTTAGATTCAAAGGAGAATAGAAACAAGCAAACTTAGTATGAGCTAAAAGCCCTACAGATCAGTTGGAGGAATGTCAGCTTGCATCAAAATAGGTCACGATGTGAAGGCTGCTATAAATAAAGAAAAGATAGAAAAGTTATGGTTGCTAAATGTAGCCATGTTTGATTAGTTAGGCCCTCGAGTTCAGAATGGGTCAGATTGGTGTAAGGTTTTGTTTTGTTGGAGAGGAAGAGATGGTATTAAATTTAAATTTGTGCATAATTTGGGGGGAAGCTATACAAATTATTAGCCAGTACCCCATGACAACCTTGAAAGATAGTTAATTTTACTTGGTATTAATAATAAATCATATTTCTGTAATACTTTGAGTTTTATAAACTACTTGAAAGGTCAAACAATTTGTTTGCTTATTTGAAAGACTGTGAATAGAGGCCGCTTGGTATCTCAGTGAATAGAGCAACCAGTCCTGGAGTCAGGAAGACCTGAGTTCAAATATGGCCTCAGACACTTATTAGCAGTGTGACCCTGGGCAAGTCACTCAACCCAGATTGCCTCTAAAAAGCAAAAACAATTATGAATGTAATAACAAACCATTTTCTAAGAACAGGTATGTGACATAAAGACTAGGAATAGAGACTAGATCTGTGATTTCACTGGTTTTCAGAACTCTTTAATGAGGAAACTCTTCTAATTAACTCTCCCTACTAATGGTGGCATTTTCTCTGCAACCTATACTTAGAGTTGCTTAGAGCACTAAGAGGCTAAGTGACTTAACCTAGGGTGATACAGACAGTATGAATAAAAGGCAGGTCTTTCTGACTCCAAGTCCAGCCTTCTTTTCCCTATGCCTCTAATAAAGAATAACTACTGGGCAGCTAGACAGCACAGTGGATAGTGTGCTGTGCCTGGGGCCAGGAAGACTCAGCTTTTTGAGCCCAAATCTGGCTTCAGATACTTACTAGCTGTGTGACCCTGGACAAGTCACTTAACCATGTTTGTGCCCATTTCCTCATCTGTAAATGAGCTAGGGAAGGAAATGGCAAACATTTGTATCTTTGCCATAATGGACACAACTGAAAACGACTGAACAATAAATTCTAAATATTTCAGAGATCTGTGATTTCATCAGTTTTGTTGTTACTTCCATTGATGCAGATAGTAACTCTCAATTTAAGGGAGGGTCTTCAGGATTTACGCAGGCAAAAAAATTCTTACCCTTGCAGCTAACCTGGTGAGGAGTCTCTCACAACTTCAGTTAGGCTGGGCCTCAGCCCTGTGTGCACAGTGCCTGGCATAGTAAACCTTTAACATGATGCATCTTGACTGAATGAGCTGTCCACGGATTGACTATCACTAACTGTATCTGAAGCATTTTCAGCTTGGTAGGCAAGTACTTCTGAATCGAGTGTGCCACTGACCATCTCCACACAACATTCTTAGGGAGACCAACAAAGAAACTGGTGGAGATGGTCTCCTCATGTACCTAAAGACAACAAGAAACACAGAACACTCATTCATCTCATCTCATAGTGTATATACGATGAACATAAGCAAAAAGATTACAATGAAGATCGTTGCAGTTTGTAGGCCAGTAACTCTTTCAGAGGTTGAAGAATTCTGTCACAGACCTCTCCAAGTCATTACATACTTCAGTACTAAGTGATTTTAGTACGATGATAGGCATAGGAGAGAGTAGGGCAAAAGTTGTATTGGAAAGAGTGGCAAAGGTTTGAGAACTGAAAAAGGACAAAGGTATGTTAGACTATCTAGGTAACTCCTATACAATATATCATACTTTCTTCTAAAAGAAAGGACAGAGAAAGCTAGATGGCACTATGGATGGAGCTCTGAATCTGGATTCAAGAAAAGCTGAGTTCAAATGTGACTCCAAAGACTAACTATGTGACCTTAGCCAAGTCACTTAACCTCTACCTCAGTTTCCTTATTTGTAAAGTGGGAAATTATACCTCCCAGGGTGGTTGTGAGGATAAAAGGAGATAATATCTGTAAAATGTTTTACAAATCTTAAGGTGCTACATAAATACTAGCTATTATTATTGCTCTTATTATTATTTCATTATTGTAGGAGAATCAGAAGGTGCAAAACATGATAAACATCAAGCCACATCAGAGAATATAAATTTACAGTATCTTAGTGGACCAACAGCAATGAGCAGAAGGACTAATTACTGATAGATGAATGAATGAATGAATGAATGTATGAATGAATGAATGAAAAAGCATTTATTAAGAGTTTACAACGTGCTAAGTGCTAAAGATACAAAAAGAAAATCAAAACAGTCAATTTTCTCAAGAAGTTTACATTCTGATGGAGGAGAAAACACATATAGGAGTTTTTTCTAGAAGTCAGATGGAAAGGATCACTGTGCTTGAGGTACAGTGACAAAGAGATGGTAATACATCTTCTTCTATATCATTTCCGTTAATAAAACCCTATCTGTTTCTATTGTTGAACCATTTAACAGTATCAAAGACTTTGGTGGTGACAAGGCATAAAGACGTATGTATAATGATGTCACTGATAACTATTAAGACTCCAAAATCTCTCTTGATGACCCAAATGATTCTCTTTAAGGCCTTGTCAAGGAACATTTTTTTAAAATGAAGAATATATAATGAGTAAGCCAACTGAGTTCTTCCAATAAGTATAAGTAAAACAATGTGCCATCAACTTCAAATGTAGATGAATAATGAGAATGATAACATAAACATCAACTAATAGTCTCACTATAAAAGTAAGTAACCATCTCAGATATTCTTGCAGATCATGGGTTCATAGATTTAGATCTGGAAGAGACCTTAGAGATCACTGAATTCAAACTACTCACTTTGCAGATAGGGAATCAAGGCAGAGAGAGGTTAAGGAATTTGCCCAGCATCTCACAGTCACTAAATGTCTGAGGCAAGATTCGAACTCAAGTCTTCCTAATGCCAGAGCCGCCATTACACTACCTAATCCTCTCTGGGAATTTTGTTGGCCTTCTCATTTCAGTAATTTAGAAAGAAGGAACTTAGAATATAATCCAGCCTATTCACAGTTTTGTCTCTCTGAAGGATTATTCAGGAAGGTGTCTTATACAATTTAAATTCATTTTGAAATGAGATGTTTAGGTATGGATATAATGATTTTTAAATGGATATACATGGCATTTTAGCAAAATGTGTATGCAATTTGTAACTTAGGAACATTTATTTGTAAAGAAACTATTAGAGCAATATTAGATTTAAGGAAGAAAGGGTTCAAAATTTCACCATCAGCTTCTTTATTAAGAATGCTGTATTATTAATCCTAAAGAATTGGTGGGTCAAACAAGAAATTATAGAAACAATTAATAACTTCATTCAGGAGAATGACAATAATGAGACATCATACCAAAACTTGTGGGATG
>JAQQSV010017068.1:0-11691 GCA_028646515.1 Pseudochirops corinnae
TGATTGTGGAACTGAATCTTGTAAATTAAAAGTAAATGAGTAAAGAAAAAAAAAAAAAAAGAAAGGTGGGTAGGATTCATACTGTGAAGGGCTATATAGGCCAAAGTGGACAAAGTTGTGAGTCTGGATGACTTCAGCAGAAATGGGAAAAATTAGAGGAGGGATAGTTTGGAGGGAAGGAAGAAGAAAGATTTATTTTGAGTTTCGTTCTAGACATGTTAAATTTGAGATGAATATGGGACGTATTTATAAGCATTCTTACATTTGGCCCCCAGTCCAATTTGCTAACCAATCACCAGTAATGAAAAAAGCAATTGATGAGCATTTATTAAATGCTTGCTATGTGCAGAGCATTGAGCCACAGACTGGGAAATTTTTTTTTTTAATGAATATACTTGCACTGCTACCAATATCCAGAAACTGGAAAAGGATGGTTTTTATTTCTAAAAATCACCTAATCAGGAAGCCATATTAGAAGGAGCAGTTTTGTTTTATTTTGTTTTTGTACAGAAATCCCTCCTGATTTTACTCCATCTTGTCACCTGAAATGAAAAGTTTACTGTCACAGCATAATTCTGCAAGTTACACCTCTCAAAGCCAGAGGAGATTGAGAATAATAATGCATCATGATTCCAGAGAAAAAACACTCCAAGCCCACCTACAAAATTGTCTAACTGGGAAATATTTCTTTGCCCTGTTGCTCAATTTACCCTTGCCCAAGGAGCCCTGGGTGAGGTTTAATTCCTGCAATTAATACCTAGAATGATATTCAGTAAGAGATTGTTCTGAGCAAGGAATTGTTCTTACCTGACTAAGAAATATGTCCAGAGTGTGTCAGCCATGATGGAATGGTAGGAATTCAAATTAGAATACAGAAAGAAATGGTCAAACATATTATAATATCTTTTTTCTCTTCAGTTCTATAAAGAAAGCTTTGGGCCTTAATCACTTCATACCCAGACAAGTGTAACTTCCTAAAAGGATCCTTCACTTAGTTTTAAGAAAAATAATTGTTTTTAATCTCTGTGGTGGCTCCCAACACTCCATATAAATCAGGTCTAATAGCTTTACCTCTGCTTCAAAGATCTTCACCAGGACCATTTTACTTCCCATAGCTTCTCCTAATTCTTCCACAATTTCTTTGCTTTTCTTAGGCTAAGGTCTTAAATGAGCCCATTAGTCAATCATCTTATTCCTGTTTTTGATCATTCTTTCAGATTATAGCAGTATCTAGAGTGCCCTTTGCTACAAAAGTCCAAAAACCATTTCCCTCCCTTCATTCAAAAAGGAAATCTTCCATGAAGTCTTCCTGAGCCTACCAGAGGAATAGTGACAACTCCCAATCTATTCAATGACAACAGGAAACACACACCTTTCCCCAACTCATTGCCCCACGAATGTGCTTGGTACTTAACCTACCCATAACACACTGTTTATTCTCTGTGTAGCTGTCCGTCCTCTATGTATTCTCCTGTGCCTAAGTTTGATGTCAGGGTAATCCTCGTTAAGCAGTATTCAGCATCGTGCTGTGAAAGTGTTGAGTCAAAACCCTAAAAGGGTAGAATGATAGGCCAAGTCTAATGAAAGAATAGTTGTAATAACAACCTATTCATAAGCCTCTTAAAGATTTTGAAAGCACTTTCTTCACAACAACTCTGGGAAGGTGGTAGTATATTCACTATTGCTTTCATTTATCAAAGAGAAAATTATAGGTTAATATATTGATTTGTTTTGCTTGACTTTTTGTTACTAGGAAAGATTTCTGGGAAGTGGGGGGAGATGAGTTAATAGAGAGTGATGGAGATCCAAAAAAGAGGAAGAAAAGAGCATCAATAAAACATTGTTAAATACCCAGAACATTGTCCAGAGGAGGACACAAATAAACAGTGCAGTTATGTTATTTTGGTGTTCAATTTAATATAGACTTAAAACTGTAGATAGCCGAAATATAATGTTTCATACATTATCTTCTTTTGGGTTCTTTGCATATTAAAATTCACATGTTGTTGTTTGTTGAACTTTAAAACGTTCACTTTTGTTGGTGATTTTAAACTGCATAATAAGAACAAGAAAATGAACAATAAAAAGATAATGGGAGCTCCAAGAAGTTAAATAACTTGTCCATGTTACACACATAATAGAAGTCACAGCCAGGTCTCTCGGTTCTAAATCCTTTGTGTTTTTCATTACATCATGCTGCCTTTCAAAATGAAATTTAACAGGCATAAAAGTAATCTTACGTTTGAGTTCTAAATCATAGCACAAGGACAAGCTGCAGAAAGCATGACATCTTGTCATAGGGAAAAGATCTGGGAGTTTTAAAGGGTTGCAAATTGTCTATGAGTCAACAGTGCATCACTGAAGCCAAATAATTTAATGAGATCTTAAGCTGCATTAAGGGGGTAGGTAGAAGACAAAATGGAGAGAGTACCAGACCTAGAACCAGGAAAACTCTTCTTCTTGAGTTCAAATCTGGCCTCAGACACTTACTAGCTATGCGACCCTCGGCAAATCACTTAACCCTTTTTACCAGTTCCTCATCTGTAAAACGAGCTGGAGAAGGAAATGGCAAATCACTCCAGTATCTTTGCTGAGAAAACCCCAAACAGGATCACAAAGGGTTGAATACAATTAAACATCACAGAAGCTGCATTCATGGAGGCAGAGTGCCCAAAATAGGAGAGGTAATGGGGTCTACAGTCTTCTGCCCTGGTCAGACCACATCTAAAATATTGTATTCTGCTTCAGATGCTACATTTTAGGAAGGAAATTGATGAACTGAAATATTTCTAGTTTAATAGGTGACCAAGAAGGATGGTGAAGAGACTAGAGGCCATGCCATATATCCTAGGTGCCTTGTACATAGCAGGAGCTCAATGAATGTTGAGTTGAATAAACTTGACAATGATGTCTTCAAGTTTCTGAAAAGTATTTATGTGGAAGAAGGATTAACCTTGTTTTACTTGGTAGTAAAGATGAACTAGAGCAGAATTAGAATAATGAAGGGGCGTTTCTAAAACATATATTTAAATGTGATGTGAAGGTGAATTTCCTTAATATAATAACAATCCAAAAGTGAAATGGTTTTCTCTGAAAGACAGTATGGTCCTATTCCTGGGAAGTTTTCGAGTAAAGACTGAAGACTATCAATTGGGGAGTAGAATTGAGAGGATTCTTGTTTAGGTACAGTTACGCTTGATTACTTCTGAAGTCTATCCTAGCCCTGTGATTTAAGATATAAAAGAATTTTGTTTGATGATTATGTTACTTAGAAAAACATCTTTAAATTAATAACAAAAGAATGAAAGATATTAATATGTATTAATATAATATATGCCTATATGTCATACATGTATACATACATATAAAATAAAAATAGCAAAAGATGTGTGTGCATATACACACAGTTGTATAGTTGTCTTTTGTTTTTATATCGTTTCCATTTTCCAACTTCTACAAATGAGTGGAGAAAGGTATCTTCTCACATCTCTTCTTTGGGCCAGACTTGGTCATTTTAATTTCATGACACTGAATTTTGATTGTTTCTTGCTGTTACTCTTCATTTACAATGTTCTAGCCCTTGTGTATATTGCTTTCCTGGTTCCGTTTGTTTCACTTTACATCAGTTTATATGCCATACCTTTCAGTACGATGATATTTTTGTCTCTGTTTTCCCATAAATCCTTCATAGAAGATCCATTCCAACACACCTGTCTCATTTTCCTTTAATATTTCAGAGATCACTTTTTATGCTCCTCTGTTTGTTATGTAATGACCCACCTTATTTCCCAGTCTTCCTGGAGATAACATGGAATAGATAAAGCAAGCTCCATGGAGCCTGACATGATAAGAGAGGGTGGTTGGAAAAGAACAGGTAAGTGCACAATGTGATCTACTGATGAGCTCAGAGAGGAAATGGCATCTTGTGACAATTACATTCAAGGTGTGTCTCATTTGGTGAGTAAATGATGTGGACTGAATTAAAAAGATATCAGAGTCCAGGAATGAGAGGAATTCTGGGACCCTATAACTATTAATATAGGAAGCTCTGAAGAAGTGGATAGAAGATTGAATGGATAGAAGAAATGAATGAAATTCCCAAGTCTTTTAGGAAAGCAAAGGTTGATTGAGGACTTGGTAGACAATAGCAACATTATTAGAATAATTTACTATTTGAGAACGAGAAAATGAGGGATGGAATCAGTAAGAGCATGAAAGTGGAACTGATGAATCAAGGAATAGAATTCCAGGAGAAAAATCTGTGGAATCTAGTTTCTAGAAAGATTCCCTCCCACACTGCCAGAATGTACCTTCTAGGAAGGGAGATAGCCTGATCAATACGTTGACCTCTCTATCCCTTCCTCCTTTCCCCCCCTTTCTCATGGTTAGTAAAGGTACAGATTCCATGGCCCAGACTTTCAACCTTGGTAGGAGTTGAGGGTCTTGACAATACTGTTATGGATATATTACCACACATGCCCCTGCCCTATTAATCCCTAAATTATTTGTAATAGTAGCAAACTTCTAGGTGCCCTGCGGCACCAATCCACTGAGATTATCTTGTCACCAGGAGAAATCCAGATTTTTTGATGGGGAGGAGACAGGTTTTAAATAAGAAGAAAGTAAGTTTGTTCAAAGTTCATGACACTGAGGACAAAGAACAAGGGAAAGGATAGATATAAACAGAGGGCCAAATTTCCCAGTTGAGGCAGGTAGCTGTGGTAAATTGAGATGGATGCTGCTGAAAACACAAGGTTGGCATGATTGTGTCAAGTTCAAGATGATGGGAGGAAAGTTAGAGCAGAAATGAATAATGGGACAGATATGTTGTTAGGTGTCCACAAGAAGATATGTAGGAAGAGGAAATACAATGCACTGAAACATTACTGGGCTAAAAGTCAGGCGATCTGTCACCAGCTAGCTGTATGACCTTGGATGAGTCATTTGTCTTCTCCAGGCTCCAGCTTGCTCCTCTGTAAAACAAGAGAATTGGATTAAATGAGCTACAAGGTTCCCTATTGCTGTAACATTCTATATGAGTATACAGCTGTCTAAGAGAATCTATCTATAAAAACCAGCGGTCAGCATTTCAGCACCAAAATTGAGGGGAGGGAGTGTTAAATATGTTCCATAAAGAGCATCGATGATGCCACAGAAATACATTTTGTGGATGAATTTTGTTTTTATATCACAGTCATTTTTGGAAATATATCCCATTACTCTCTCATCCCCAAATTGAAAGAGAAAAAATGTAAGCAAAAATGTTGGATGCAGTGACCATGCCTACAATGTATATACAACATTCCAGCACAGTAGTCACGGTCTCCATTATGAAAAGAGGAAGGCATGTTTCATTGTTTGTTCCCTAGGGCTATTACTGGTGTTTCAGTTACTCAGAGTTCAACTTCCTTGTAGCTATTTTTTAAATTTACATTGTCGTTGTCCTACATTGTATGTATTAGTCTCTGCTGAGAGAGTATGCTATATAGAAAAATCATTTATTTCAATCCTTCCACAGTCAGTGGATAAAGAAACCATAAACTCTGGGGTCATTCACAAACTCTCTTTCCTTGTCCTCATACCATCATAGCTTATTGACCCAATGGACAAAGAAAAGGTGGGAGAAGGTGATCTTTACTGTAGTAGAGTCACTCCCTCCCATGTCTTTCACCATTAGGTTCTCATTTTGGCTTCTTGGTCTATCAGGATCCTTCATTGTACTGTTACTAGGCAACCTGTATTTGTGCTTGGATGGAGACAGTCTCTCTATGCAACCTCCAGTCAAAGTTGGCAGTGTGGGTGGATAGCAGGGTCCATGTTACTTCAGTGGTAGGGAGGTTGGTCCTGGGACCAGTGTTACTGTTCTTATTAATAATTTGGGTGAAGTAATTAAGATCATTCTGATTAATTTGGGCAATGGCACAAAATTGGGGAGGGGTGCCTTGTCGCCATCACAAAATAACAGGAAGAGAATCTGTAGTGCACTTTTTGTGAGAAATTGTCAAACAAGAAATAAAATTCAAGTGGAGAAAGAAGAAAAACAACATATCACATGGGTTTCAGCAAATATCACAACGCAAAAAGACTTGGGGGTCATTGTGGGGAATAAATTGAATAAATGAGCAACATAATTCTATATTTTTTTCAAATGTAACACGATAATGGGATATATTAAAGAGAGACTGTAGTGCTTGGAGCTTGGTCAGACATCAAAGATGCCAAGGTCATCCCCTGCATCCTGGGCCATCACCAGTCATCCTGACTTTTGTCTTGCACTGGACTTTGACGACTCTGGAAGACAGAGTGAGGCTGATGACTTTGTGCAACTCTACCTCACTTCAATCCAATTCTCATACAAGTCAAGACATCACCCCCATAAATATCATTGGTCCTTCTCAGAACAAAGGACAAACATTCAGTTATACAGGTATACCTTGCTGCTTGTTTTAAAAGTGCAGTTGGCTAGGTGGCGCAGTGAATATAGTACTGGCCCCGGAGACAGGAGGACCTGAGTTCATATTCGGCCTCCGGCACTTAACACTTACTAGTCTTGTGACCTTGGGCAAGTCACTTAACCCCAATTGCCCTGCCTTCCCCTCTCCAAAAAAAGGGGGGAGTTATTTTCAATCACAAGAACAAGGATGTTTATCTAATGATGATACTCTTAAGAAACTCAGAATTTCTGAGCTAAAAGAAACACAGAAATGGTCTAGTTCAACATTTTTAATTTTACAGATGAGGAAATTGAGACCTAGAGAACAAATGATTCATCTAAAGTCATAGATACATAGAAAATTTTATTTGTCAAGTGTGAATAAAGTGATTAAGGGAAGTCAGAGACATCCTGATTGAAAACAACCTTTAAAGCTAGAATGATAGAGTTTCTTTTGTTTTTATATAGGTTGTAGAACTGTAATGGACCTTCATCATCATAGGATAATAGATCAAGAGCTCAAAGGTACCTTTCAAGGCCATCAAATTCAACTTCCTCATCATACAGTTGAGGAAAATATTGGGGAGGAAGTTAAAACTCTTGTCCAAGGTCCCCACATGAGAAGTGGGATTTGAACTCAAATCTATCTCTAATCCAAATCCTTCATTTGACAAGTGAGGAAATTGAGACACAGTGAGGTTAAGTTAGTTCCAGGGCATATATACTGTACTTGGAAAAGGTACCCAGGTAGCCTGCTTTGAGAGGTTCAGAAAGACTGAAAGTTTCCTTCCCTGTCCTCCCCAATATCATTTCCACTGACCTTCCACTACAGATGAAATCTCCCCTCAGAGTTATTTTGGAAGCTAAGAAATTATTTTCTAGACAAATATCCAATATACTAACCCTTTTCTCTATTTACACATTAAGAGAAAGAAGGTCTTCAAGTAATATGACATGGGAATATAGATTTTCATGTTATTCAGTTATGTCCAACTCTTTGTGTCCCCATTTGGAGTTTTCTTGGCAAAGATACTGGAGTGCCATTTCCTTCTCTAGCTCATTTTACAGATGAGGCAACTGAGGCAAACAGAGTTAAGTGATTTTGCCCAGGGTCACACAGCTAGTAAGTGTCTGAGGCCAGACTTGAACTCAGGAAGATGAGTTTTCTTTGATTCCAAGCCCAGTGCTTGCTTTATCTATTGTGCCACCCAGCCTTCCCAGGTTTTCATGAGAAGTCAGGAAAATTCTGCACAGAGACTGCTGCCAGGGAAAGCAGGCCCAGGTAAGGTACTCCAACAATTCCTCCCCTTCTGTCCCAGGAACTAGGGGAATGGTAGCAGGAGAGCAGTAGGCAGTGAGAGTGGTCCAGAGTTTTTGCCCACCGTAGTTTTGATAGTCCTAGGGTAATATGTCAGTGATTCTAGGATTCTACAGAATCTCACCAAGTGATGGCCTCAAAGTCAGACCCATCTACTCACTGAATACCATGACACCCAACCCATTTCTTTGGGGTGTGGGTAGTGGGGAAGGAGACATAAATCAAGATTGACCTGAGCACTAGTCTCTTCCTATTATCTTGACCTCTTTGCAGGTTGATACCTCTGAGTTGCCCCTGACACTGTCTACCTCACTCCCTATTTGGAGCATCCTGCACCCTGGTGACTCTACACCCCCTCAGACTGGGCATGCTCAGTAGCTGGGCAGGCTTTGGTCGCCCAGTGGGAAGCCTTTGCACTCCCTGTGCCTCTGTCGGCTCCCTCCTCGTCAGGAGCCACCCAGGTTGCAGTCCATAGCTCCTCTCCTCAGCCTGACCCAGATTCTCGCCTCCGCCCAGCCAGCCTGGATCCAGTGCGGCATCTGAGGCGGCTGCTCTTCCCGTGCCTCGGGCACCCGGTGACAGAGTTGTTCTCTGCTTCTGCCACCGCAGAGAGCCGAGCCAGCTGCTTATAGAAGGTAGCGGGAGGGTGTGCAGGCTGGGGAGGCTGGGGAAGGAGGGATGGAGACAGGGCTGCGTCGCTCTATGGGACCAGTTTAACCAGCAGCAGCTGCCGAAACACAGGTGAGTGGTGGAGCTCTGGGGCCCAGAGCTGGGGATGTGGGAAGGAGGAAAGGGCAAGGAGGCGAATACCTAAGGAAGAGAGAAGGCATGGAGGGGGCGGGGAGGAGGAAGGAGCTGCAGTAGAACTGGGGCGCAGCACAAATTGCAAAAGGGGTGCGGAGGGAGAAAGCATAATAGGGTGAGAGCCTGATTCTGAATGGGATAGGTGGAATAATGCACTGGGTTTATCTGCTCCGCAGACTGCCCTCGCTAGCAGTGGCGATCACCCCGAGACTCCCGAAGAACACGCACTCCGCTCCCCCAACGCTGTCTGCAGGTTGGGGTGCCAGGTTGTTTCCAGCTCAGCCAGAGTACAGGTCGCCTAGCGACAGGACACTAAAGGATCCTGAAGGGGCAGGCGGGGTGTGGAGACAAGAGATAACAGGGTGAAAGGAGGGCAAGGGGGCGTGGCCGGACTCAGGGCCCCTCAGCAGCCCCCCCTCCCACCCCCCTCATCAGAGGTTTCCTAGGCTGCTGAGTCCGTCGGCAGTTGTGGAGAAGGGGGAGACCAAATAGACAGAAGGGGGAGGACGGGACAAGCTAGTTGGCTTCTGGCCCTCAAGCTTGTGGTTTCTGCGGTTATCTGCTTAATGAGTTTCAAGGCTGAAACTACCTGCTGGGAAAACCCGTCTGGAGATGCCATCTCTTCTTTCTTAGGGCAGGTAGAGTTGGAAGAGACTTATGACTAGGGCTGGATGACTGGTCCTTACAGCAGGGGGGGTGTGTTTGGTTCGGGTTGCGTTTTATCGTTGGGCGTACGTGTTTTTAAAGTATAGATGTAGTCTTTGCTTACTCACAGTGGAATTGCTAATCCTCTATGTGGTGCACCCAGGAAAACACCTTATAAATATTGCAGGAACGCCCTCTCTGGCTTCCTGGATTGGGAAGAGTTTAATCAATAGATTTATGCCCATCTTTCTGCACTAAATAATCAGGGTCAACTTCTCCCCAGGGCTTTCCGCTCCCCGAATTCGGAGAAATTCCCAGGTTAAGGAAAAGGGGGCTACTGCTTACCAGTAACCCCCTCCTCCAAATCCCATTCTAATAGGCAAATTAAGAGTAGGCAAGTTCTGGGCTGATCTCCAGGCGCTGCTCCGCAGCTCCGCAGTGTGTGCGTGTTTGTGTTGCTAGCTTGACAACCATCCTTAACAGGAGCTGCCAACATGGTGGAAAGCAGGTACTGTATGGTTGATGTTGCTGACCAGATCAGCATCTTTTTCATGCGTGTTTTCCTTCTGATATCATACGGTTATAATGTGACTAAGTCATACTCAGTTAAGAAGTTGCTCCACAGGCAACCAGACAGGAACCTTGAGAGGGTTCTTCCGTCCAATCTCTTTTACTTTGGTAACAGAGTCTAAATGTATTTGGACAGGAATGAGAAATGCCATCCTTCTCAGTAATTGAGTGGATTGTTCTATCTAAATAGTCCAGGAAGGGCCAATTAATGCCGAGGACCTTCATGTTAGAAACAAAGGGCTGCAGGGCATATTTTCTTCTGTTTGCCTTAATTTCTGTTGCACCATTGCTATGAATTAATTAGCAAACAGGCAAATGCGGATGCTCTTTTTTCTTAATGGTGACCTTACCATGAAATGACTTGGTTTTTCCTTTCAGAAAGGTACACAACCTCCCAGAAGATCTGTGCTGAATTTTCTGTTGGGTTTGATATTAAGTCTCTGGTTAAATATAATAATAAAGCAATAGCTCCGTCTGACTGTCAGCCCACGAATAGTTCAACTGAAATGCTTCAGTTTACAGATGCCCTTGTTAAGAGACTCATCTCCCAACAAAGACCACTGTAAATAAATGATGTGATGTTTCCTTGGCGGATTCCTTTCCCCCTTTCCCCCCAACTTGTTAGTATGCTTAACATAGGTCATCAGTTTTGATAAAGGAAGATATCCTTCATACATCCTATTGGGATGACAATCGCTAAAATAATTTTTTGTGAGGAAAGCACTTATGATTGTCTTATTTTTATTTTAAAATAAGAATCTTCCAAATGAGTAATAAATGTTGAATAATATAACCTTGATGAATGATTGCCATCTAAATGTAAAATTGTCAGAAAACAGACTATACATTTTAATCATTTCCTAAAATATTTGGTTTTCAAAATAATGTTGATAAAAATCTTAACCCTGTTTCTTCTTCTGAAGCTAGGAGGGTGTTATTAGATAGGAATTCTGTGGAATTAGCAGTACATATATGTAAGGGCTATATACTAAACATTGTTAGCCACAGACCTTTCTCTTTCTCTCTCCACACAACAACCTTGTATTATTATCCCCATTTTGTAGATGAGGAAACAAACTCAGAAAGGGTAAGTGACTTGCCCAGGGTAACACAGATAGTAAATACTAGAGCTGATCATTGAACTCAGAGCAGATCATTGAACTCAATTCAGATTCTAGTACTTTCATCACTGATCCAAAGCCTCAAAAAAGACATTAAAGATAAACCAATTCAATTCAATAATTCAAGCCAACAACCAAAATATGTTGTTCAGCTCACTTGGAGTCCTTGTGATTATAGCCTCATCTGGTCAGTCCCTTACTTGTATAATAACCCATAGCCCAGTACTCTTTGAACTTAAAGGATTGAACTTAAAGGATTGGGTTAAATTTCAGGGTCAACCCTTCCTTCCCTATCATATTTCTTTCTCAGTTGATGTTGCCTGTGGGCAATCTCAGAATATATCTTGAGCATAGCTTGTGCCTGTGTGTTTACATATGTAGGTAAGAGAGTCTCCAGGACCCTGTGCAAGCATTCAAGGTAACAATGCATATGTCGGGGATAGAATTTATTCTGCCCCATATAAAATGTAGAAAACACATAAAGGACTCTCAGAAATTGTAATGGTAATGGAATTTGCAGATGCCACTGTATTGGCTTGGTTTAGGGGTTGAGTGTTAAAATCCAGAGCTTGTGAATCCCACTTCTGTGGGGACTTGTTAACGTGAAGAGAGAGGGCTGAACTGGGAGGAGCTGTGGATTTTGAGGGAGGCCCAAGCAGAGAGAAAGCCCAAGCAGAGAAGGCCAGAGGGACTTTTGGAGAGCAGTGTCGTGAACTGCTGAGGGCCAGTTGGAGCTGCCCAGGACTTTTGAGAACTGCCACCCAGAGCTACCAAGAACTGAGGAGGCATGACTGTGATGC
>JAQQSV010017069.1:0-11690 GCA_028646515.1 Pseudochirops corinnae
GAGTGATCACTGGGAAAAGAAAAAAAAAAAAAAGCAAAACCAGACATGAAAGGGAACGAAAGCTTGTTTTGCTTCAGTCTCCATTTAAACTATAGTCTTTCTATATCTTTCTCTGAGTTTAGGTATCTCCTTCCATCTTGAGGCTTGTAGAGTTTAGACCAATAATTCTTAGATTATCTCTCCTGGATCTGTCTTCCAAGTCAGGTTTTTTTTCCCCAGTGAGATATTTTACATTTTCTTCTAATTTTTCAATCTTCATGTTTTGTTTGACTGATTCTTGATGCATCATAGTCATTAGTTTCTACTTGACTGATTCCAATTTTCAGTGAATTATTTTCTTTGGTTAGTTTTTGAAGCTTCATTTCCATTTGTTCACTATTTCAGGATTTTACAAAGGGGCAAAAATCTCTGGGTTTTCAGGGTCAGGGAGGGGAATTAGAGCAGCTAGGGTTTACGCTGCCATGTTGGCTCCTGGAAGTTCAAGTAGATGATTTTTAAACATCCAGGCTGTGGGTTGATAGCCCCAGGAGAAGCTGCTTTTGCAACCCTGCACTTTCTCTTACCCAGCTCTGAGAGATCCTCTGTCCCACTGAGAGAGGTCTGCAAATTGCCACTGTTATGGGTGAATCCACCGGCTGCTGGCCTGGGGTCACTTGCGCTCCGCTGTGGTCTGGTCTCTGGTCTGTGCTGGTGCAGCCCCCACACACTCCACGTTCTCCCTGCCCAGTCCTACAAGCACACTTTCCTGGACTGGGAATCTGCCACGCTCCATCTCCCAATGGATTCTGTCACTCTAAAATTTGTTCAGATTCACTTTTTAGAGGTTACTGATAGAATTCACAGAGGATTTCAGGTAAGTTCCTGCTTTCACTCTGCCATATTGCCTCTGCCCCAAAACAGGTAGTCTTACTTCATAGTCTTTCCACGTTAAGTAAATGAATCAGCTACTTCATCAAATATAAACCCGCTTAAAATGACTAACCTTTTAAAATGTATAGTTTGCTATTCTACTCATTTTAATTATTGAAGAAAAGATACTAAGTGTAATGAAGGTCTCTATGTGGGCCCAGTCAGGAAAGCTAAAATGCATTAGGAAAGATGATGTAGGATCATAGTCATAGTATCACAGATCTGCGGTTGGAAGAGCTCCTAGAGGTCATTTAGACCAGATAAAAAAATAGACCCAGAGACACCTAGCACAAGGCCTGCCCCATAGGCAGTACTTGAATTCCTGTGGATTGCTTGATCCTTCTGTACACAAGTGCACACAGTGTCAAGTGGAAAGAACTGTGGACTTGAAGTGGGAGTACTAGGGGTTTTATTTCTAGTACCATGTATATATGAATAACTGGCTAGCCTAGAACAAATCACTTTAGTTTTTCTATGTCTTGGTTGTCTACTTACCTTAAAGGACTTCTATACGGACCTAATAAGGATTAATGGGTGTCAATATGCCTAAGAAAGTATTATTATTATTATTATTATTTTTTAATAAGTCCAAGAGCTTTATTCCAATGTGGCAAACTTGGGGGAGGGGTGCATTTAATCTTCCTTTTTGTCATCGCTGGTACCCGCCCTTCCCTGGCCCTTCTTGGCATTCTTCTTCTTGACCCTGCCAGCCCGGCTACTGCTGTAGAAAGTTTTTAATTTTTTGTTATTGACATAGAAAATGCTCTTATTTATGCTTTCCATTACGCACATGCAGGTATACATGTGTTGTTGCCATGAGTTATTGGAACTTTCTGTTCCAAATTGCCTTCATGTGATTGAAGTCCAAGCAAAGGTGCTGAAAGTTTAATAGAACAGCGGTTCTCAACCTGTGGGTCACCTAAGACCATTGAAAACACATATTTCCGATGATCTTAGGAACCAAGACATCACTCCTCTATCTGTCTCCAGGTGGGTCCGCCCACATGCAGATACACCCATATGCAGATACACCCACATGCGGGTATTAAAGGATTGAGGCATTAGGAAGGTTGAGAACCACTGTTTTAGAAAATGAACCAGTAAATGCAGGGGGTGGATGAAAAAGAAATGGAAGAGAAGAGGTGTGTGATTCCTTTTTTTTTTTTTATGCCAATACTTATTGGATGATTGACCATTTTTTTATTGATTTGTTTTCTTTTATAAGTACTGTAGTCAACTATATTTAACTTTATAACATCATTTTAAATATGTTTTCTTGTTAACATGTGAAATGCAATGAATTGACACAGTTTGGGTAAATCTAATTGTTCAAAGATTTTGGAGGCAGGATAAAAGAATATTGTCTAGTTAAGAAAATGTTTCAACTTCCACTCTCCTAATATGCTTATGTTAGCATGAGAGGAGTATGTGTTTATTTTTTTTCAAGCCGAATTAATTTTGAAACTTTTTGGACATATCAGGGGTCACTTACTAGAGAGCAAAATGAATTTTTATTGATGTATTTTTATCTCAGGGATGCAGTACAATATTATAGAAAGAAAGTTGAATTTGGAGTCAGAAGACCTAGGTTTAAATCCTGGTTCTACCACTAACTACCTATGTGACTTTGGGTAAATCAGGTAACTTCTCCAGGTCTCAGTTTCCTCATTTATAGAATGAGGAGATTGGTCTAGATGACCTCTAAAGGCTCTTCTATGTCTAAATCTGTAATCTTTTTTTTTTTTGAGGAGGGAAGGCAAGGCAATTGGGGTTAAGTGATTTGTCCAAGGTGACGCAGCTAGTGCGTTAAGTGTCTGAGGCCAAATTTGAACCCAGGTCCTCCTGACTCCAGAACCCTATTCACTGTGCCACCTAGTTGTCCCTTGAAGCTACCATCTTAAGCAATATTTTATTTATTTATTGCTTTTTATTTTTTGGAGGGCAATTGGGGTTAAGTGACTTGCCCAAAGTCATGGCTAGTAAGTGTGTCAAGTGTCTGAGGCTGGAATTGAACCCAGGTCCTCCTGCCTCCAGGGCTGGTGCTATTCACTGTGCCACGTAGCTGCCCCATTAAGCAATATTTTAGTAAAATGTAAGCTTATTGAGGGCAGAGGCGGTTTCATTGTCTTGGTATGCACAGCATGTGAAGACTTGCCTAGTGGAGTGAGTGGATCAGAACAGTTTGTTCCAGTGGCCAAGAAGGCAGCTGAAGTAGGTGCTGTGGAGTGCTTAGAGTTTGCTCAGACATTAGGCACTGCATCTTGGGTCATCTCTAGTTGTCTTGACTTTTGTCTTGCCATTGGACTTGGATGACTCTGGAAGAGAGAGAGAGGCTGATAACTTTGTGCAATGCTGCCTCACTTAAATGCAATTCACACGTGAGTCAAGACATCACTCTGTGATGTCATTAGTCCTCTTCAAAAAGGAAGATCAAACAACAACAATCTAGCTTGGTACACAGCAGCAGTCTAATACTTATTTAATTGAATTAAATTTCATTATCCTATGCACTAACAAGGCATCAAAGTCGCTAGAGCACTGGGCCTGGAGTCAGGAAGATCTGTTTAAATTCCACTTCAGTCACTTACTAGCTGTGGGATCCTAGGCTAGTCACTTAACCCTACTTAACTCAGTTTCCTTATCTATAAAATGATAAGGAGAAGGAAATGGCAAGCCACTCCAGAATCTTTGCCAAGAAACCCCAAACAGGGTCACAAAGAGTCCTATCTGACTAGAAAAAACTGAAAAATAACAACATACACACACACACACACACACACACACACACACACACTAGCAACTAGTTGGTTTTATAGGTAATTTTATTATTGTCTTTGCTCAAATATCAATGAGTAGTTTTCTGTTACTTGAATTTAGGGGATAAAAAAAACCAAGCCTTTTAAAAAGGTAGAATATTATGGGTTTCTCTTTTGCCAGGAAGGAAATCTGACAAAAGTAATACTTAATCCAGTTAGTATATCTTCTTTCTCTAGGAACTGAGAATAATAATCTTTGAGGAAAAAAGTAAAAGTGATCTAATCCTCATTATTTATGGTCACTTAAGAGGATAAATGAATCATTGGTCACTGATCTTTGAATAATTACTCTGTTGAGCTGGAAATCTCCTTAGTTCTTCTACCAAGTCATAGAATTGCTTTCTAGAACTGTCAAAATTGATACATTATTATAAGCTTAATTATAAATGATTGGAAATGTACCCTTCACTTTTGTTTCCTTTGTAACATTTTTCTCTAAGTCTGGAACAAAAGGGATATCACCATTAGGTGTTTTTGTTTAAGAGAATGAATAAGTACAACTTGGTCAAAGCTTTCAATGAAGGCCCTCCTAACTTTAGATAAACTGTATTGTGTGTATGTATTTTTAATTATTAAAAGTGGATAGCATTATAAAATTCATTTGAATGTGGGCTTGTAATAGATAAGTCTCTTGGTAGAATGAGGCATCCTTTGATTTTTCTGCTTAAAAATGTATTTCATTCCATCAATAAGTATTTGTTAAAAACAGTCGAAAGGTAACTGGATTTGGAATGGAGGTCCTGGTTTTGAGTCCCTGCTCTACCATTTCACTTCTCTTAGAACCTCAGTTTCTTCATCTGTAAAATGAGAGGGTTGAATCCATAAAGTCCCCTTTTAAAAGCTGTAAATCAATGAATTTGTGCTTAGCACCAGTGAATGTTTTAGGAAATGATGAGAAAGAAAGGTCAATGCAGTGAAGATAAACTGGACCTCAAGGTCCTCACAGTCATTTCTAGTTTTCATGAGGTTAAAACATTTACACAAGACCAGCAGCCATCATTTACCTTGTTTGCTTAGAGGTGTTTGCATTATCAAAGGAGCAAGAGAGACATAGTGGACCTCAATGTAATTCCTGAGCCCAAGAGTTGCTTTGCTTTTAATAAGAATAGCTAAAATTGTGTCATCTTATTTAAAATCTATCAGGGCACACAGCTCTCTATTCTCTCATATGGAATGACATCTCTCCTTGAAAAGGTCTTTGGAAGGAATACAGAATTTCTCAACTTACAGTTTAAAGCCAATAGAAAAGAATCTTTGGTTATTACTCATTGGAAGAGGCAGAATCTGGAGACATAAATAAGGACACTGATCTCCTTGTATCTCAAACCTGAGCTAGATTTTTGTGGTTTGGAGAAGAAGGCAGAGCTGTATTTGCATACCCCCCCCCCCCACTTACATTTAAGAGTAATGAAGCACTTACCCCTTGTAAGAAGCTAATAAATCTCTCAACTTAGGGAGGGAAAAGTAACTTAGTCAAGGTTAATGCTTAGTGCCAGAATTTGAAACAGAGAGCTCACAGATACTTGGCGAATGCTGGCAACTGATAGGCTATTTATTTGTCCTTTTTTGGTCTTTGAAGACATTGATTTCTTCCCTCACCCACCCCACTACTGGAAGGCTATATAAACAAGTATAATTATCAGTGGACTGTTTGTTTGCAAAGGACTTCAGGCATAATATAATGAGCTGCCAGACCAAATAAGACATTTGTAAAGCACTTAGGACAGTTTCTAGCACATAGTAGGCACTTCCCATTTATGATGCATATAGAGTAGGAATTGGCATGTGTGCACTTCTTATGGGCCCCCCCCCCCCATGGAGATGCTGAGTACCCTGTTTCTTGTAGAGTTCTGATGACATGTAATGGAAATGCTTTGAAGACACATTGAAGCATGCATAGGTATTTATAGATATTATATAACTGGTTCTTACCTGTGACCACATGAATTCAGACCTGGTTTCTTCCTTTTCTTGGTGTTCTTTTCCATGTTGAGTGAAAGGAGAGTGGTGTCAGGGTTTTATAGATAATTCAGGATTGATCCCCTGAGGAACTAGGAGTGACCTTCAGGAACTAGTCCAGCAGTAACTGAAACAAGAACTCATATGGTAGTGATGCCACATTTAGATCTGAACTTGGTGGGACCAGTACTATTGAGAGACTGAACTAAATTTAAGGCTTGCCCTGCTCAGAGACTGAGGTGGGATAGGGAAAGGCACAGCCTTTGAGGACCATGTACCTGTTTTTGTTATTGATATATCTTGAAAGTAAACATCCCTTTGTGAAAGTTAATTGATGTTAAGTGGTTAAATAGATCTGTGGTGCTAGTCACTGTCACCTAATTGAGGGAGACTCCCTTGGTGCATGTTAAAACCAATACCCCTGGAACTCTGTGGGGGAAGATTCTGGCTCTAGGATAGTGGACCAGAATGTACGTACTAACACATAAAATAACTGAAAATGGCACATGTATTTCCATTTCTCTAGTGAATTTTGGTTTTATATAAATCCATGTGTGATTGTGATATTCTTACTTGAATAATTCAAGTGAAGAAAAGTAGAAAGGGAAAAAAATTTTTTTTGATACATTAGATCCTCTCATTGTCCATATTTCAGAGGTATAAATAGGTATTTTTTTCAACTGACGCAAAAATGTGCATGTGTGCATATGTGTGTGTGTTTGTGTGTGTGCATGTATACATGTATGCAAGTGTGTATTCTGGAAAATAAGGAAATGATTAATAGATTATAGCAAGCTTAGTTCTGACAGTGCCCTTAAGGTATTCATGATCTAACAAATAGCCATTTCAATTAAGGGCCATTATTATATATTTAACTAGTTTTGCAGAACTGAAAATTCTTTTAAAAGAAATGCTTGATAAATTTATACCAGTTAGACAGTAAATGTCTTTTTATATTTTAATGCTAAAGAGAATTTATTTTACTATGGTCTTTTCAGATTGGGATTGCATAAAATAAATAAGGTTCATTCAGATTATAGAAGCATGTCACATTCCAATGTGCAGTTAATTAGCAGGAATACAGAGCAGGCAGAAGTTACATATAAAGTTTAGAGGCTGTTAGGTTAATTAGATTAATTTGATAGAAAGTGAATTAATCAAATTTGAGACATGAAAGAATTTTAAACTAATTTATGCTCAAATTTCCTTTATTTCTCCTGAATCAGCACATTACAAGCATATTTGCTTAGGAATCCTTGGGCCAGAGTGGGTTTTTATAATTATGTATTAGGGTTTGGGGAAAAAACAGAAAATAGTTTGGGGTCAGTTTTTTAATCACAAATACACATTCATATGTTTAAAAAACAATGTTTTAGATTAAAAAATAACCAACCCTGCTGTCTTTTGAACACTACAATTAGGTATCAAGTCTGGATTTTCCTCAATGTTTGAATGAACAGTACCTTATATTTGTATACTTTTAATTTTTCAAGATACTTTCAGTAAATACTTGAGGAAAGAAGGTATACATACAGAAAGGTAAATAATTATTCAGGGCAAAAGTGTCAAGTGAGTGGTTTTATGACAGTTCTGTGAAGTGGATACTGTTAGTATTACTTTCCTCATTTTATATATAAGGGAACTCATATATATATGGAAACTTAGAAGTTTGCTCTCAGCTCATCATCTTGTCAGAGCTGAGATTTGTACACAGGTTTCTTGTGATTCTAAATACAGAAGTCTTTCCACTACAACATTCTACCTCATAGTAAAGCTACATGGTCAGATGAATGTCAGTGTGTCACACTGATATAAGAGTTACCTTCCTTCCAAATGCAGTACATTCTATTAGATTAAGATTTTGTGAACATTAGTCCTCCTAGCAGAAATATTAAAAAAGAATAGGTTGCTCTTCTTTGATGTAAAATAAAGAAGTATAAACAAAGTATCTTTGTTACATTGCCTAAGTTTCCCCCTTACATTCCTCCCCTTCCCCATCTCAAAGAGCCATTCTATGTAACAAAGAATTTTTTAAAAAGAAAAAAAGAGGAAGAGAAAACAAATCAGTAAAATCAATCAATATATTTTCAAAAAATCTGATATATTCAGTGTTCCACATATGTGGACATTCTGCCCCCTAAACCCACAAAAGAAATGGGGGAGGTGTCACTTCATATCTCTTCTTTAGGGGCAAGCTTGTTCTTTGCGATTTTGCAAAATCAATTTTCAGTTGTTTTGTGGTTGCTGTTCTTTCCACTTGAATTTTTGAAGTCATTGGATACGTTATTTTCTTGACTCCACTTACACCATTTTGCATCAGTTAATATAAGTCTTTCCATGTCTCTCTGTATTCATCATATTATTTCTTACAGCACAATATAATTTCATTATTTCTACTTTGTTACTAATTCTTTGCTACCACAAAAAACAACACTATAAATGTTTTCATGTATATGGAAAGTGGGAGCAATTGTTGATTTCTCTGTTACCATATTTAATATTTCACAAAAGTAACTTCACCATGGAATACAATAAGTTGAGATATCGCCTTACTCTAAATAATAGCAGATAATGATGCTTCACATTTTTAAAAGCTCTTTCCTTGCATTTCTGATGTAGCTAGTTCTCTAGAGGAGTGTGTATGATGCTGCTTATTTTCCTACACAGGTATGTACCTGGTTAAATTCCAGAAGTGTATCTGATCTTAATTTGTCTACTAACCTTAACATCAGATGTCAGTTGTAGATGTGTTCAGAAAGGTCATCATTTCAAGGGGAATTAGGGTTACATTTATGATGTGGATTAAGAAAAGATCATAGGTCATATGTTTCCTTTGAATATGAATCCCTGAATTTCCTCTCATGGGTTTGACTGGTCTTCATACCTAGCCTGGTTTCTTTTCCTGGTAAAGAGCTAGTATATTGACCCTTTGCTGCCTCTTTTAGCTAATATCAAATAAATCAAATTTTGGTCAGTTTTAAATGTTAGTTAGAAGATATTTGAGTTTTATTTCTTCAACTGAATTAATATGTTTCTTTGCCTTTGTATTTCTGCCCATTTCTTCAGTTTGATAGAAAATCCTTTTCGCTGTGGGTTCATGCACTTTATCAAAGTTTGTTTGTCGCGGGGATCATAGATCTAGCACTAGAAGGGACCTCTGGCCATCTAGTCTATCCACATCATTTTGTAGGCTAGGAACTGAGACCAAGGGAGTAAGCCAACTAACTTGGCCAAGATCATATAGGTAATAAGTGGCAGAGGTGGAATTTGAACCTAGGTTTTCTTATTTAAGAGTCATTGCTTTGTACCAAAGATATGCATAATGACTTTGTAGTTGCTGAAAGAAAATGAAATGATATTTGTCTTACCTGGGAAATCTTTCAAACTGTGCCTTCTACCTATTGTTGGTCAGCCATATCCGATTTTTCATGATGTTCATGGGGTTTTCTTGACAAAGATACTGGAGGGGTCTGCCATTTCCTTCTCCAGTGGATTAAGGCCAACAGAGGTTAAGTGCCCAGGGTCAAACAGCTAGTGAGTGTCTAAGGCTGGATTTGAATTCAGTTCTTCCTGACTCCAGGTCCAACTTTCTATCCTCTGTGCCAACTAGTTGCCTCCTATTGGCAATGTGTATATTGATTGTATGTTCTGCTTGGCAGAAACAGTTGCATTAATACAATTACCTAGAAATATGAAGTTAAACTGGTAGGAGGATCAAAGCCAGAGCAACTTGATTGGCTTAAACTTTTGTACAACTGGATAAATAAAAGCTTTGATGGCTCTTGGTTTTGTAAATATTTGGTTATTTATTTTAAAGCTATTTGTTTGCATTAAATGCCATTAACATCTTTCACAGAGCCAAAGGGACTTTCTGACCTTGACCTAATGGAATCTTAACTATCATTCAGATAGAGGACTACTTGTTGTTGCTCAGTCCTATTCAACTCTTTGTGACCCTGTTTGGTGTTTTGTTGGCAAAGATACTGGAGTGATTTGCCATATCCTTCTCCAGCTGATTTTACACATGAGGATACTGAGGCAAATAGGGTTAAGTGACTTGCCCAGGGTTATACAGCTAGTAAGTGTGTGAGACTGGAATTGAACTCAGGTCTTCTTGATTCCAAACCTGGATCTCTATTGTACCACTGAGCTTCTCTAGAGGACTACTTACTTCTACTTAACTTGCCTTAATTTTTGGCTGTACTATTCTTTGCTTGTAATTGTTGTAGGGTATTAGAATGGGTTTGGGGGTCTTACGGTTATCTAATTAAGTCCACTTCTTTTACAAATAAGAAAATTTGAAGACTAGAGAGAGATTTGTCCAGCTAGCTGGTTTTGTCAAATTAGAGTGTCCAGATTTGTTATATGTCAATATGGAATTTGGACTGAAGTTCTTAAATCTTGAGATAATAATTATAGAGGGGCCTGTGGATAAGTAAGGAGAGAGGTAGAGGGATGGACAAACAGAAAAAAGGGAGCAAAAGAAGGAATAAGAAAGAAATGAGACCCAATGAGAGAGAACTCTATAGCACTACCTTGTTAAGAGGGACAAGAAGTTAAACTTGATGGATATATCATATTAGGATAACAGGGTAGCTTCAAGTGAGAATAGGCTTGTTCTGATTTGCTCCACAGGTCAGAACTATGACTACTGGATGGAAATTACAGAGGTGGATTTAAGCGTGATGTAAGGGGGAAAGTTCTTAGCTATCCCTAAATAAAATGGGCTACCTTGAAAAGTAATGGATTTTCCTATCACTAGAAGTCTTAAAGAATTATTGGATGACTACTTCTGGGGAATTTTGTAAAGGGAATTCTTTTTCAGGTACAGATTGGACTAGGTTTCCTCTAAGGTCCCTCCTAGCTCTGAGATTTTTTGTGATTCTAATGATGGAAACATCTTTACTTAGGGTTGGAAAGAGACTTCTCTTTCTTCCATTTCTCTCATCCAGATTGGACCATGGAAGGGTGAAGAGAGGGATATTTGTTGGCTTGCATCCTGCCTATAGGCCATCAGTCACCGAACCCTGCTTTAGGACAATGTTTTCAACCAGTGCTTGTGCCTCGGTTGGTTGGGCATAGTTCCAGATTGCTCTCCAGAATGGTTGTATCAATTCACAACTCCACCAACAATGCATTAGTGTTCCAATTTTTCCATATCCTCTCCAGCATTTAACGCATGGTGGACAATCAGAGAAAATGCCTGGAGCTGAGAGATGGAATGTCTTGTTCTTGAAACAACCATGAGACCAGTGTCACTGGATTGTGAACTGAGAGCTTTCTATCACTGAAACAGTTCAGAGTTTGGATGACCACCTGTAAGAGTTGTTGTAGAAGGGATTTTTATATTGGTGGGAGAGAGGTTGAACCAGATAATGTGACCCCTTCCGAAATTCCAAGTCTTGAGTTCCTTCCTCCTTACTTTCTACATTTCAGTGATACTGGTCTATTTGCATTCCCTCAAACATCACACTCCATCTCATTTCCCTTCTCTATACATTTTTACTGGTCAGTCAGGCAAAACAAACATTTATTAAGCACCTACTGTGTGCTAGATACTGTGCTAAGTACTGGTATATGAAAAAAGGCAAAAGACAGTTTATCTTCAAAGAGTTTATAATCCAGTGGGAGAGACAATGCAAACACCTATATACAAACAAGCTACATGCAGGATAAATAGGAAATAATCAACAGAGAATGGGTAGTAAAATTGAGAGGGATTGGCAGTGACTTCCTGTTGAAGATGGGATTTTAGTTATGATTTGGAAGCATCCAGGGAAGACAGGAAGCAGGATGAGGAGGGAGAGTATTTTTTTTTTGTTGACTTGTTTATTTACTTTTAATTTACAAGATTTGGTTCCACATTCACTTCAGTTTCAGATTTTCTCCCCTCCCTTCCCCCCTCCCCCCATGGTGGCATGCAATCATGTATAGGATCTGCAAATACTTTCACATTGTACAATAGTTTGGTTATATAGAAGGGTTGTAACCAATGAGTGATCACTG
>JAQQSV010017070.1:0-11689 GCA_028646515.1 Pseudochirops corinnae
AAGAAAGAAAGAAAGAAAGAAAGAAAGAAAGAAAGAAAGAATTGAATATGAGAATTATTCAACCCTGGAACTCTTCAGATGTCTCATTCTGCCCCAGGGGCAATTGGTGGCACAGTTGATAGTGTGCTTGGCCTGGAGTCTGAAAAACCCAAGTTCAAACTCTGTCTTAGACATTTACTAACTGTATAATCTGGCCAAGCCACTTAACCTTTGTCTTAGTTTTCTCAGTTGTAAAGTGGAGATAATATCAACACCTACCTCACAGGGTCGCTATGAGAATTTTGCTATTGTTTGGTCATTTTCAGTCGTATCCAACGCTGTGCCCCCATTTGGAATTTTTTTGGCAAGGATATTGGAGTCATTTGTTGTTTTCTTCTCCAGCTCATTTTACAGATGAGGAAACTGTTTAAAAATAGCTAAGAGTACAATCAAGCAACAAGCATTTATTAAGTACTTACTATGGGCCAGATATTGTGCCAGGCACTGGAGATACAAATACAAAATATAAAATGGATCCTGCCCTCAAAGAGTTTACATTTTAATAGGAGAATCAATAAGTAAATAACAATCCATAAAAAAATTAAAATTACTTCATTCCTGGTTTGTACTTCTCCTTCATTTCCCATAGCATTCTCTTATCCACGGTTTCTACCCATTGTCTCTAGTTCTGCCATCTGGGTTCAAACAGAGGAAATCTAATCTCTTGTCCACATGACAACATCAAAAATTCCATAAAACAGCTACCACGTCCCCCGTAAGACTTCTTTTTTTCAGTCCAAACACCCCAAGTTTCTGCAATTGATCCTTTTATGTCATGACGTAAGACTTTTCACCACTTTAGTTGCTGTTCTATGGACGTCCTCCAATTTATTGATTTCTCACCTAAAATGTAGCACCCACAACTGAACCCAATGTTCCAGGATGTGCTCTGACCAAGGAAGATCCTACATTTCCTCAACAATATCTCTCAAACCACTTCTGGAATGTGGGTCATTAGTGGAGATATGCTACAACTTACTTGTGCCCTCCATTAATTTTTCTATGACTTATAGTTCTGATCCCTCAATGAAAGTGATGTCTCAAGATCTAGTACCTTTCAGCAGAACAGAGGCTAAAAATTGGTGTCTTTGCATTGAGAAGCAGCTTGAGACTTGAAGACTCTGCACAATTTCCCAAAAGCAATCCAACTTCTATTCAACTTGGACTCAAATTCTCTCTTCCTTTCTTCTCTTCCTCCTCTTTCCCTTCCTCCTTCCCTTCTTTCCTTCCTCTTTATTCCTTTCCTCTTCTTTCTTTCCCTCTTTTTCTTTATTTCTTTTTTCTTTCTCTTTCTTCATTTCTTCTTTTCTTCTCTTCTTCTCTCACTATTTTCCTCCATTCTTTCCTTTCTTCCTTCAATCCTTTCATCCTGCCTCTCTCTCTCTCTTTCCTTGTAGTCTTTCTGCTTTCTTTCCTTTCTATGAAATCCTAAATCTCTATTACATAAAACTGTGTTTTAAATGCATATTAAATTTAACAAAGGAACACCAACACTATTCTATTTGTCTGAACTACCTTCTGTGCATTATCAATATTCACTGAGACTTTTTTCTTCTATCTTTTGTGTTAGTACCACTACCCACCTCTTCCACACTAAACTTAAACCTGCACACACACACACACACACACACACACACACACACACACACACACACACCCCTACACAGACATACACACTAAAAGCACTCTCATAACAAATAAGTACAGTGAAGTAAACCAAATCTATACATTAGCTATGTCTGCAAATGCACGCCTCATTCTTCACAGGCAGTCCCTTACCTCCCTGACAAAAGGAGGCTTGCTTCATCATCAGTCTTCTGGAATCATGATTGTTTGTTACACTGAACAGAGTTCTTAAGTCTTTCAAAGATGTTTTCCTTTACATCATTGTGCCCCACTAATTTTAAGAAGCTCCTTTGCAGGGAGAAACAGCCTCAGGAGGCAGGTCTCACTAGGTGAGAGGGGGAAGGACCAGAATATGCAGGTCAGACACTCCCAGAAAGAATACAATGTAATAGGGCTTTACAAACAGAAAACTGTCCAATGGCAGGGGATGGGGGTGAAGAAGGACTTCAACTCAGGGATTTATGAAATGATAATCATCTCCGCAGGGTTTCTTAGCTAGTTTTAACCAGATGTAAAGGGCAGACACAGACATTTCAGAACAGGAAGGAAGGAAGGAAGGAAGGAAGGAAGGAAGGAAGGAAGGAAGGAAGGAAGGAAGGAAGGGAAAGAAAGAAAGACAAAGAAAGAAAGAAAGAAAGAAAGAAAGAAAGAAAGAAAGAAAGAAAGAAAGAAAGAAAGAAAGAGAAAGCTTTAGTTTTAAAGCTGGAAAGAAGATTGGGGGGGTCAGATTTGATTCTGCCTTGTTCTGTCTCCCCAATAAACTAAACAGCTTGTGTCAAATGGTACAGAAGAAGATGGCCCTTTGGAGGAAGGTCAAGCATCAGGCAGGTAATTGTAGCTTTCCCTACAGCAGGAATCTCAGCTACTTGGGGTGAGAACTGGTAGCATTGGTTGCTTCAATGTGTTACTCACCCAGTGTAGACTGCAATGGCACCAGCCCCAGAGGACTGAATTTCTTCCTGACTTTATCTAAATCCACAGTCATCAACACTCACAAGTATACCTCCTAATTCTATGCACAATTCCAACATGTCAATGTAGATTACTTATATTTCATGGCACAGTCATGCATCACTGCATGGTGGGGGTTTGTCTTTCGTTTGAAACCATGCTGACAACACCTAAGAGCTCCCCAGGACATCCATCAGAGAAGGAATCAGCATGGGTGGTTTTTTGATGCGTAGCAGGATGTTGTCAAAAGACAAGTCAAATCCATGTTCCATGTTTCCCATAATGAAGTCATTGGTATCGGGTGATATTTAAGGACCAGAAGTGGTGAAGAAACACCTCTGGTGAACCACCTTCTGTGCCTTGAGAATAAGGCTTTCAAAATACTCCAATTAATGGACTCAAGAAGAGATCCTTGTTGTCTAATAAAGAAATATGAAGCTGAGGGCTAGAAAATCTAAGCTCTTGTCCAGACTCCCATCACAAACTTGTTGTGACCATTTTATTTTATCTGCATTCTTTATGCCTCAAATAATCTTTAGCTTTTTCTGTTTTTATCAGTCCCCCAAAACCTATTCATTCCTCTGAAACAAATGTCTTGACTTTCATTTTCTCAGTCTCAGTTCAATAAACCTTCAAACTCCAAATTCTTCTGAATTCTTCCAATTCTCTTAGAATCCTCAGTTTCCTTCAAAACCCAGCTCAAATATTATTTCTTCCCAAGGCCTTTCCTTCTTTCCTCTCCTACAATGAGTTATGTGTATTTTGTATAAACTTATGTGCCCCATGATCCAGGAGACCCTACCAAAGGACTCTGGACTTACGTGGACCTGAGACTAACATGGAGGCCTAACTCCAAGGATGAACTTCAGTTTTCTCTGACTTGTTAAAGCTTCTATCCCAGAACAAAACTTGAAACAATACTTAGGTATGACTTATGTCTAGGGTCCCTTCAATTGTGGATAACAGGGTCCCCTCCCTAAAGGTGCCCAGTGTACAATATGAGTATCAAATATAGGACATCTTTTTATTTCCTCTATCACACAAAATGTATAAGAAACAAAGAACTCAAGAACGGGCAGGAAAAAATATAGGAAACATAGTCCACTCAAGTATCCCATTTAATTTTACATACCACTCTACCCCAGAAGGTAAATGCGAGCTTGCATACACCTTGGGCTTGCGTAGTCCAAATCACTTACAGAAATTTTCATGTAGGGCTGAAAAGGTACAGATGCCCCTCATAAGATACCTTTAGACCTCCAACAACAGTGTGATCCTACCTGACAATCTTCTCTGAAAGACAAACTATTAAGGAAATCTTCCCTAGAACAGCCTGGACTTGACTCTGGAACTTAAGAACTCTCAAATTTAAGATTACCCATGAGATAGCCCACCTAAATTGGAAAAGTAAATTTTTCAGAATCACTAAGCACTATCCTCTGCTCAGGAAAGGAAATAAAAATGGAGACGAAGGCAGCTAGATCTTCGAAGTCTATGGACTCCAATCTAAGGCTTCTTTGTGTGATCAAATGGCTTTTACTGCCATGTTCTTCTTCAGTAATTTGCCATAACCATTGGGGGAAAGAGAGAAAAATCACCTCCCTTCATGCTTGCCACAAAATTCCAGCGGAGAAAAAGCATGTGAATAAGGAGAGGAGTCACAAATTCAAAGGTGAGGAACTATTTCTCCTTTCTCTCCTAAACAACAGAGGGGACAGCTCCACCCAACAAGGATCCATTTCCCTGAACTTCAGTAACTAATCGTCAGGAGGCAACCCAATTACTAAAGATTAAAAAGAAGTTCCCTGTGTCCTCTCAGAAAAGCGATAGTATACATGATCCTAAGTAAGGATCCAGAACTCATGTCTGGTTCAGGTTTTCTTCTGATTACTTGTGCTATACTTGTACATCTGCATATGTTCTCTCTCCCAAAAGATCACAATCTCCTAAAGAACAGAGATCTTTCTTTTATGTTGTCTTATGCCCAACACGTAACACAGTATTTGATACATAATAGACCCTTGCTTGTTGGGTTGATCACTTGATGGATCCCAACCTTTACATTAATCATTAATTGGCAAGGTTTATCATGGGAGAAAAATGCATAGAATGAATCAACAATCCACTTAAAAACTACAAATCTTTGCTAAACAGGTATTTGGTTATGCCTCTACCATCTTGTATCTGTGATACAGAGAGAAGAATTAAATCAGTAAATCCAAGTGTCAGACTTTACATTTATGCCTATTAAATTCCATTTCCCTTGGTTTAGCCCAACATGCTAGCCTGGCAAGATCTTAAGGAATTCTTGGACAATGTAATCCAAATTTCTGCTATCCTGTAACTGACTTTGGGTAGACTGTAAATTGGATAAGTATGCCATCTTTGCCTGTATCCACATTGTAGGTAGAATATGTCAAAACACACACACACACACACACACACACACACACACACAAGACCAAGCATAGATGCTACTCAGAGCTCCAGACAAACTGACTTTTTCATTGTTTCCTGCACTTGACATTCTGTCTCTTACCTCTATGTCTTTGCACAGGCTTCTTAACATACCTGAAATACCCTCCTTGCTCAACTATACCTCTTGGAACCCATGACTCCTTTTAAGTCTAGACTCAAGCACTGCCTTCTTCAAGAGACCTTCTTTGGTTGCCCCAATTCTTCATTCCACAGGCCAGATTACTAGATATTTTATTTTGTGTATCTCAATCAATAAACATTTATTAAGTCCCTTCTATACGCCAGTCTCTGTGCTATATGTTGTTGTTGTTGTTCAGTCGTTTCAGTCTTGTCTGACTCTTTATGACCACACTTAGGGTTTTCTTGACTTACTGGAGTGGTGCCATTTCCTTCTCCAGTTCATTTCACCAATGAAAAATGAGATGAGGCAAACAGGGTTAAGTGACTTGCCCAGGGTCACACAGCTGGTAATTGTTTGAGGCCTGATTTGAACTCACAAAGATGAATCTTCCTGACTCCAGGCTTGGCACTCAATCCACTGTGCCACCTACTTATCTGTAAACTTACTATATCTCCCCTTTGAGAGCACAAACTATCTAACTTTTATATTTGAATCCTTATCACCAACCACAGTGCCTGCCTCAAATCTACTCTGTATGTTGCTTGTAGTTTTCTAGTTCTTTACATGCTATCTCCCAAATTAGAATGTAAACTCCTTGAGGTCAGGGACTATTTTTTTGCTTTTTTAAAAATCTATGCCTCCAGTGCTTTACACACTGCCTGACACATGATAATTGTTTAGCTACTAAATTCGTGTTGACTAACTGATTGACATAATAGATGCTTCACAAAAACTTATTGACTAATTGATAAGTTAAAAACTTATCAATTAAAGACTTAACAAAGGCTATACAGAGAAGGGAAATCAATCTCCATGTGGGGATGGACTGTCCTGTTCTAGGGACATCTAAGAGATCAGTGTCACTGGATCACAGTGTATGTGGAGGGGAGTAAGATGTAAAAGAACATTTGTTGGAATTTCATATGTTAACTTGGAGAAGAGAATACTTGGGCAAAAACATGATATTGTAATTGTCTTCAAATATTGAAAGAGAGTAGATTTGTTAGGAGTAATACCTGGGGAGTAAGGGGGCAGCCAAGTGGCACAGCGGATAAAACACTGGGTCTAGAGTCAGGAAGACTCATCTTCATGAGTTCAAATCTGGCCTCAGACACTTACTAGCTGTATGACCCTGGGCAAGTCACTTAACCCCATTTGCCTCAGTTTCCTAATCTATAAAATGAGACAGAAAAGGAAATAGCAAACCACTCCAGTATCTTTGCCAGGAAAACCCCAAATGAGGTCATGAAGAGTTGGATTTGACTGAAACAACTGAACAAAAACAAAAATGGATGGAAGTCCCAGAGATGCAAATATTTACTTGCTGTCAGGAAAAACTTACGAAGAATAGAAGCTATCCAAAATTAGAATGGTTTGCCTATGGAAGTAGTGACCCCTGCCCCTCACTGGAGGTCTTCAAGAGAAGGCTAGATAACCCCTGGGTACATATGACATATAGGTGAGGCATTTTTAGGTACAAATTGGGTAAGATGGCCTCTGATGTCCCTTCCCACTCAGGGATCCTGTGATTTTGTAATCACAGTTGCAATGGAACTAAATCAGCAGTTCTCAACCTTTGGTTCACAACCCCTTTGGGGGTCAAACGACCCTTTCACAGGGGCTGCCTAAGACCATCAGAAAACACATATTTCCGATGGTCTTAGGAACCAAGACACCACTCCTCTATCCATCTCCAGGCGGGTCTGCCCATATGCAGATATGCCCACATATGAGTATTAAAGGGTCACGACATTAGGAAGGTTGAGAACCACTGAACTAGATGGTCTCTGAGGCCCTTTCTAGCTCCAAATGTATGATTTTACTAACTCTTAATATTGCCTGGAGAGTGTGCCCACATCCATTAAGGGTTGTAAATCCCCTAACATTGAATACTTGTCCTGAAGATGCTGGTTTTCTATCCCCTCAACACTTTTTTTAGTTTAAAATTCAGGGAGCACTTAAGTATTCTGCCTGTTATCTTAGGAACAACTTGACTCTCCCATTTCCCGATATCCTGGGTAAAGCCTTGCCTGGAGAGAATTATGGGCTTCGTTATGTGACTGGAAACTGAGAGTGTCTGTTTTTCTTGACGTACATGCTACATGGCAGACTAGAAGACTGTTGTAGAGTATGGCTAGAGGTGCAGAACCCACAGTATGTGCACTGATTTTTGACTTAACAGAGGGAGGCAAGGACTCTGAGCTTGCATGACTGGCTGGCTTCCTAATGAGCTTTGCTACAATATAACAATATTCAGAGGAAGAAGAAATCACTGCAAAAAAAAAAAAAGAATAATCCTATTATAAAATTAATGTGAGGGATAGGTTATCAAGAAGAGGCCATAATCCCTTCTTTGAAAGTGTCTATTTCATCCCCAGAGTATAGTCATGTAGTTTTGAGAAGCATGCTAAGTAGAACTGGTTCATAGTTCAGCATAGAGCAGATCTTTCTCTAGACTTGAGTCTTTTTGGTGGAGCTACTTTCTACAGTGGGAAAGGCTTCAGGCAGAGTCCACTCCAGGGCTCTCCTGGATTTGCAGTCAATGCATAGAAGTCAACATATTGACTGTACTGTTTCTTCAGGGAATATCCCGCTGGGGCTTTGGTCAGAATCCTTCCACCATTCACTCTCTTTTAGGAAGTAATAATGGCATAAAGGGAACTAGATTGGCAAGGAAGGATTGGCAGGAAGAAGCCACAGGACGTGATGAGTGGTCAGAAGAAGTCAAGGGGTTATTTGGAATGGGAAGATGGGGAAAAGTAGCAATAGTCAATGAGCATTTACTAAGTGCCTACTACAATATGCCAGGCACCATGCTTAAGTGTTGAGAATTCGAAGAAAGGCTAAAAACACTCACTGTGCTCAAGGAGTTCATAATCTAATGGCAAAGACAACATGCAAACCATTATGTACAAAGAAGATATTTACAGCATAAATTAGGAGTAGTGTCAAAAGGAAGGCACTGAGGTTAAGAAGGTATGGGAAGAGCTTCTTGAAGGCAGAGTGGGTAGGGACTTGAACTGAGAGTTAAAGGAAACTAGGAAAATTAGGAGATGATGAGAAGAGACAAAGACAGAGACAGAGGGGGGGAGAGACAGACAACTAGACAGAGAGAGAGCAGAGAAAGAGGATCTGAGAGAAGAAGGAAGGGCAAGAAGAGAGAAGAGAGAGAGAGAGAGAGAGAAGGAAGGGAGAGAGAGAGAGAAGGAGGGAGAGAGAGAGAGAAGGAGGGAGAGAGAGAGAGATTCAGGTTTGGGCAACAGCCATTGAAAATGCTCCAGATGGAGATGGACTGTCCTGTTCTAGGGACATCTAAGAGGTCAGTGTCACTGGATCACAGTGTATGTGGAGGGGAGTAAGATATAAAAGGACTGGAAAGGTGAGAAAAAGACTTTGAAGAACTTTGAATGCCAGACAGTGGGTTTTCTATTTGAACTGGAGGTAATAGGGAGCCACTGAAATTTACTGAATTGGTAAGGGGTGGATTTGGTCAGAACTGTGTTATTAGAGGAGGGAGCTATGCCCAAGTTCCAGAAATAATGTAAGACTGCTCAGAAGCTTCAGTAATTCAAAGTTAAGGAACCAGTGAACTTGTTCAAAGGTCCAGTAAAAATCTAGGAAATTGGTATCCAGAGACTCAGAGTCAGAGTCAGTAAACATTTATTAAGTGCAAAATTCTGTGCTAGGTCCTGGGTAACAAAGAAAGGCATGAGATAGTCCCTGATCTCAAGGAGCTCACAATCTATCTGAGGAGACAGCATATAAAAGGAAACTGAAAAGGGGGTAAGGTACCCAGTACAAGGGCATGATGAAGTTCAGAGGAGTGCAGCCTCATGGGAAATGATCTGAGGAAGTGAGAATTTCAGAGTTGATTTCATCTTGGAGAATGGTGAGTTTCTGGGGAGGATAGTGAAATCCAGGAAAGTAGGCTGATGGGTGAAGTCTCCTGGAGGAGCTCTCCAATGTCCTTAACTCTCTCTAATTACAGGAGGGAGAAGCCCAGGGACAGGAGGTCCTGAGGAGATGTGAATTCAGAGTTGATTTCATCTTGTACAATGGTTCTCAACCATCCTAATGCCTCGACCCTTTAATACTCTATGTGGGTGTATCTGCATGTGGGTAGACCCGCCTGGAGACTGACAGAGGAGCACTGTCTCGGTTCCTAAGACAATCAGAAATATGTGTTTTCCAATGGTATTAGGCAACCCCTGTGACCCCTGTGAAAGGGTCGTTCAGCCCCCAAAGGGGTTGCGACCCACAGGGTGAGAACCACTGCTTTAGATGAACTGATGCTGAGTGAAGTGAGGAAAATGAGCTTTTTTGCATAATGCTTTTCCTTTTTTTTTTTTTTTTTTTGCATAATGCTTTCCCTTTTTGTCCCTCTGCTTTTTTCTCACCTACAGAATGAGGATGATGGACAGCCACAGTTTGGCTCTGAGAGTCCCTGATTTTAAATGGAGGATCTGAATGAGCCCAGAGCCATTGGACAGTACAGTGGATAGAGTGCCAGACCTGGAGTCAGGAAGACTCATCTTTCTGAGTTCAAATATGACCCCCCAACACTTATCAGCTGTGTGACCTTGAGCAAGTCACTTAACCTCAGTTTCCTCATCTGTAAAGTGAGCTAGAGAAGGAAATGACAAAACCATTCCAGTATCTTTGCCAAGAAAACCCCAAATGGGGTCATGAAGAGTCGAAATGAAAAAACTGAACAGCAATAACTTAAAGATCCCATTTTATATACTGGCTTCCCTCTAATGACTCACTAAAGGTGCTAATGAAGCACAAAACTGAGAAAACGAAATAAATGAACAAATCTAGTATCACAACCTAAAAAAAAACAAAGTATCTCTAACACTATAACATTTAGAGAAGACATCAGAGGTCACTGAATCCAACCCTGTCCTTTTACTTTATAGGAAACCAAGGCACATAGAAATCAGATGGCTTGCTCTAAACCACACAGCTTAAAAATAGCAGAGCCAGATCAGAATACAAGGCCTTTGATTAGCTCTTCCACATGCTTGAAGGGGACCTGGTGAACCTGAGAATGGTCACCTCACACATTAGCAAAGCCACATCCTAATTCAGGGCAAGAAAACCAGGGGAGTGGGGGAGGCTCAAGGTTTTTACCCCACCCAGTCTCTTGACAATTTTCATGCTCATTATCAGGGAGCCAAGTTTTTCTTTTAAAAGAGCCATTTGGGCATGCAGTGACTTGAGATAATTAAGAATGCATTTACATTTTACCAAGCCACTAATGCCCTCAGCATTTGAAGATCTTGGATTAGATTTGCTTATGATATTTTTCTCCATCAGTGAATATTAAAATATTTAACCTGCAGTTGGGCTATGTAGCCTATCTGGTATCCTCTGGAGCCACTCTGAGTGGTACAGACACAGCAGTAAGTTGTAAAGGCAGCTGGACGCAGAGAAGCCAGGAATAGTCTCCAAACTCCTTTTCACTTCTGGGTTTTTGGCTTAGGTTTTTTTTTCTAGAGTGTATGATAGGAATTCATATCTACAGGGTTACAAGAGCAGTTTTTGAATGCCAAGCCACCAGAGGCTATCACAAAGAGGGAGATTTCAGCTCATAAATAGAATCAAAGAGATACAGCTGAAATAGAACATAGAGGTCATTAGCCCACTCCTCTCCCCTACTTTATAGATGAGGAAACCAAAGGCCAGAGGTTAAGTAATTTATCCAAGGTTATATAGGTTGCAAGTGGCAAAGCTGGGATCTGAACCCAGGACTTCTGATTAGAAAGGGCAGCTAGTGTGAACTGATTCAACCATTCTGGAGAGCAATCTGGAACTATGCCCAAAGGCTATGAATAATTGCATACCCTTTGATCCAGTAATACCACTTCTGGGGTTGTATCCCAAAGAGATCATAGAAGCGGGAGGAAGACCCATATATACAAAATTATTCATTGCAGCTCTCTTTGTGGTGGCAAAAAAAAACTGGAAATTAAGGGGATGTCCATCAGTTAGGGAATGGCTGAACAAGTTATGGTATATGAATGTAATGGAATACTATTGCGCTATAAGAAATGAGGAGATGGACTTCATATTTACCTGGAGAGGCTTATACAAACTGATACTGAGTGAAAAGAGCAGAACCAGGAAAAACTTGTACACAATCATGGACATTATGTGTGATGACCAACTTTGATAAACTGGACTCTTCTCAGCAATGCACAATTTATAAGACAACTGTACAAGTCTCAGGATGGAAGGAGATATCTACATGCAGAGAAAGATCCAGAAAGAACAGAGTTTAAATGGACACTGAAGCAATCTACCTGCTATTGTTCTTTTCCATGTTTGGTTTTTGTTTCTTCTTTCCCATTGTTCACTCCATTGGTTACAACCTTTCTATACAACCAGACTAATGTCCACTGTGAAAATATTTGCAGATCCTATACTTGATTGCATGCCACCATGGGTGGGCAGGGAGGGGGGAGAGAAGGA
>JAQQSV010017071.1:0-11689 GCA_028646515.1 Pseudochirops corinnae
AAGCTTTCTGAAGAGAAGAATTCCTTCAGAATTAGAGTGGAGCAAATGGAAGCAAATGATTTTATGAGAAATCAGGATACTATTAAATAGATCCAAACAAATGAAAAAATAGAAGGCAATGTGAAATATCTCCTTGAAAAATTTCTTTACATGTAACTGGAAAAAAATAAAGTACTATTAAAAAATAAAGAGCACTCACAATTCAAAAAAGAAAGAAAGAAATGCAACAAAAAATATCAATGATTTTTTTTTCTTGAGAACAACTGAGTATCTAGGACTTCCCCTGGGGAAAGGATCAACAGTGAATGTAAACTGAGTTGCCCAAAACTAACCCTTCCCTGCCTTGTGTCTATCATCCTTGGATGACTGGTTATGTAGGAGATGGTACTTGAGCTGATCTCTAAAGGAAACTAGGGATTCTAAGACACAGAATTGAGGAGGAAGTGCGTTCCAGGCATGAGACCCAGCTTGTATAAAGGCAATAGAAATTAGAGGTAAACCAAATTCAGGGAATATACTTTGAGATGAGGTACATTCTAATACACTCTGGGGAACAGGTATACAAAGGACTCACACCCCAGGAAGGTTCTCTGAGTATACTGTGAATTTTCTAACCCTGCTGCAAAGCTCCCATGAAACCACCCTAGTTTGGGCTCTGCTGACCAGGGTAGGGTACAGTAGAACTATCATTTACTTATTAAACTCGAAAGTACTATAAAATGGAAACAATTATTACTATAAAATAACACATTAACTTGTGCACTAATGGAAAATATACATGACAACTAGAAAATTTTGAAATAATTTATTTTAAATTAACTCAGGAATCAGGGAAGATAAGAAGTATGACTTCTCATAATGGTTAACTACACGAAGTTTGAGTAAAACATGAAATCAAATGGAATTTTAAAAATACAATATCACTGAACTTGAACTAACTACTGTGGATAAAATGGTGGACCTGGAAGGAAGACCTGAGTTCAAATTTTAATTCAGACAACTAGCTATGTGACCCTAGGTAAGTCATTTTAACTGCTGTCAGTCTCAGTTTCCACAACTATAAAATGAAGATAGTGACAGCATTTCCCTCACAGGGCTGTTGTGAGGATCAAATGAGCTAATTTTGTAAAGTGGCTAGCACTGTATGTGGCAAATAGTAGGTGTTTAATAAATGATTATTAAGAAAGACAGAAAGAAAGAAAGAGAGAGAGAAAGAAAAAGAGAGAGGGAAAGAAAAAGAGAGAGAGAAAGTTGATGTTGGGAAAAGATACAAGAGAGATTTTACAAGAAAACCCATAGAAAAAGAATGTAATTGTAAAATTGTTCAACCATGGTTTCCTCCTTATTTCCTGAATAGTTTAGCCTCAGGGTTGAAACATAATTCACTATTAGGTTTGAGACCTTTGACAAATTTGCTGACACACATCAGTGACTTAGCAGTTTGTGGGTGCATTCATATGGCCTGAACTCTATCTCCTCCACACACTACTTACTATTACTATTATTCAGATCATGCTAATCACACAGGCAGACAGGTGGTGACATTGATAAATTGCTGGGTTTAGAGTCAGGGAGACACAAGTTCTAATTTAGCTTCAGATAATTGCTAGATGTAGAACCCTGGGCAAGTCATTAAGCCTTTCTGAGACTCAGTTTCCTCATCTGTTTGGAGGTCTTTTTCCTGGTCTATTCGCTCTCTACAGATTCTTCCTTGATGATCTCACCAGCTTCCATGAATTCATTTATCACAGATGACTCCCATATCTACATATCCAGCTCTCTGTTGACATGATCGGTGGGGGTTAGAAAGCTTGACCTCTTTAGGATAGGGAATTTTACAAAGACTTCAACTCTCTGATCCCAGCAGAGAAAGGACTCCAGGAAAGGAAAAAGGATTTCCAACAAGGAGCTAAGAGTTACCCTTTTGCCATATGGGATCTCTTAAGAATGAATTCACTTTCCCTAGGCACATTAGCTGTTAAAATGGAGAGTATATCATAGGTTTTCAGAAGATATTTTTGTACGATTTGTTTTTACCATATTACTATAGTAGATTCCTATTTTAGAAAGCTAATTAACATTGTCTATCCCAGGGGTGGGGAACCTGTGGCCTCAAGGCCACATATGACCTTCTAGGTCCTCGGGTGCTGGCCTTTTGACTGAGTCCAAGTTTTACAGAACAAATCCTGTCAACCTATTGAGGTGGCAAGTTACCCAACTCTGGTCTAGCCAATTGTTAACCAATAGGTAGCACACTGGTAGGGGCTCATGACCAATAGAAAACCAACCTCAGTCCCTCAGGTTATCTTTAGGATCATGAAGGAAATAGTCAGTTCCCCTCTGGGTATCCAACTGGCCAATGACTGTGAGAATTAGGAGAGTGAGACCAGCAGGGATGTTATATTAGGATCAAAGATTTAGAGACAAAAAAGGCCTTTAGAGAACATCTAGTCTAACCTTCTCATTTTACAGATTGTGAAACCGAAGCCCAGAATGGTTAAATAGACATACAGTCTCAAGGTCACCTAGGTAGTTATAGCAGCAGTCATTATGACTCCAGAGACTGTGATCTTTCCATTGCACAGCTTCTCTACTTCCCTGCAACTTCAAATCCACAGCCTTTTCCAATGTACTGTGCTTGCTCAGCTACTGAATCATTGTTTCTTACAAAATAAGGGTAATATTTTCACTTTTTAAAAGCAGTTTTTATGTTTTGTCTGTTGTTGTTCAGCTGTTTTTCAGTCACATCCAACTCTTTGTGACCCAATTTGGGGTTTTCTTGGCAAAGACCTTAATTGAAGTGGTTTGTCATTTCCTTCTCCGGCTCGTTTACAGATAAAGAAACTGAGACAAACAGCGTTAAGTGACTTGCCCAAGGTCACACATCTAGTAAGTGTCTGAGGCTGGATTTGAACACAGGAAGATGAGTCTTCCTGACTCCAGGTCTGGCACCTTATCCACTGTGCCACCTAACTGACTCTTTGAGAGTATCATGATATGAAAATCTTAGATATTATTATTATCATTATTACTATTATGTGACCTGCCCAAGGTCAGACTGCTAGATTAGTGTCAGAGTCAAAATTGAAACCTGCATCTGGCACATTAGACACAGGCTAAGGCTAAGGCTCAATAACAAGGCTTCCTGGTCACTAAAGGGCATAAAAAAAAGGTTAGCCTAAGTGGAGTCAGTGCCCTTCAGATTTGTTTTTTAAATTAAATTAAAATTTTTTGGTTAAAAATATGCTTTCTTGGGACAGCTAGGTGGTGTAGTGAATAGAGCATCAACCCTGGAGTCAGGAGAACCTGAGTTCAAATCCAGCCTCAGACACTTGATACACTTATTAGCCATGTGACCTTGGGCAAGTCACTTAACCCCAATTGCCTTGCCTTCCCCTTCCAAAAAAAAAAAATGCAAACATGCTTTCTCTCTCATCTCCCTTCCATCCTATCCCACTGAAAAACAGAAAACACAAAGCACTAGCAACAATTATGAGTAGTTAAATAATATATGTCTCATTAAAAAATTATACGTCTCATTCTTCACCATGAGTTCATCAGATCTTGGTCAGGAGGTGGGAACATGCTTCATTTTGAGTCCTTTAGAATAGTTGGATCATTGCTGTTGATCAGAATTCTTAAGTCTTTCAAAGTTGTTTGCCTTTCCCATGTTGCTCAGTATCCTTTATGTACTATAGCTATGTCTATCTCCTTTGATTAACTACTAAATAAATGTCCCATCAGTGTCTCATTTTATTACAGTCAGGAACCCGGGTTACTGGACTAATTTGGGCCCTACTTATCCTCATTCTTCTTGACTTCTTGGCAGTGCTGGACACTGTTAACTAAATTCTCCTTTAGAACATAGAACTGGCCTCAGACACTTGTGAGCTACTTAACCCTGGACCGGTCACTTAACCTCTGTTTGCCTCAGTTTTCTCAACTGTAAAATGGGGGTGATAACAGCACCCAAGGTTGTTGGGAGGATCAAGTGAGATGTTATTTGTAAAGTACTTAGCCCAGTGCCTAGCACATAATAGGTGCTATAGAAATAGTGATTTCCTTCCTTCTTCCCTCCCTCTCTCTTTCCTTCCTTCTTCCCTCCTCCCTCTTTCCTTTCTGCTTTCCTCCCTTCCTCTTTCTCTACATTTTTGTGACCCTGATCTCTCTTGATTCTTCTTCCTACCTGTCTGATCATCTCTTAGTCTCTTTTGTTGGCTCATCGTCATCCATATCAGAGCCCTTAACTATGTGTATACCCCCAAGGCTCTGCTTTCTATTTTGTCTTTATCCTTTCTCATCAGTTCCCATGGAGAACTATTTTTTCCCCACTTAATAGTATTTTTTCTAATTATATGTAAAGATAGTTTTCAACATTCATTTTTATAAGGTTTTCATTTCTAAATTATTTCTCCCTTCCTCCCTTCCCCCTTTCCCAAGATGATATAGGTTGTACAATCACATTAAACATATTTTCGCAAGTCATACTGTGAAAAAAGAATCAGAACAAAAGGGAAAGCCATGAGAAAGAAAAAACAACAACAAAAAGAGAAAAATATATGATTCAATCTGCATTCAGATTCCATAGTTCTTTCTCTGGATGCAGATAGCATTTTCCATCATGAGGCTTTTAGAATTGTCTTAGATATTGTACTGCTGAGAAGAGTTCAGTCTGTCAAAGTTGGTCATCGTACAGTGTTGCTGTTCTCCTGGTTCTGCTTTCTTCACTCATCTCATGAGTAGTTATTAGTCTATCAATCAACAAGTCTTTATTGAATAACTACTCTATTTTAGGCACTGAGGATATAAAGACAAACAAGTCCCTGCCCTCAGAGAGCTTACATTCATGGATTAAATAATCATCTCTATGCAGGTAATAGATCTACATGTTCAGCCCAGGTCTCTCCTGAGCCACAGTCCTACATCATCAGCTGCCTATTGGACAGTTCAAACTAGATGTCCTATAGGCTTCCTAAATTCAATATATCTAAAAAAGAACTATTTTTCCTACCAAACTCACCCATTTCCCAAACATCCATACTTCTGTCAAGGACACCACCATTTTTCAGTTACCCAAGTTTACAGCCTGTGTCGTTCCCCATTCTCCCTCCATCCCACATAGACAAACAGTTGCCAAGTCTTGGCAATTCTATCTCCACAACATCTCTCTCACCCATTCTCTTGTCTCCCTTTACATAGCGACCACCTCATCTACATTATTGCAGTAGCCTCTTAGTTGGTCTCCTTGTTTCAGGTCTCTCCCCTTTTCAATCCAACCTCCATCCAGCCTCCAAAGTGCTTTCTTAAGGCAAAGGTCTGACTGTGTAATTCCCTTCCTCAATAAACTCCAGTGATTCCCAATTAAGCCTAGCCTAGAATAGTACATTTTCATCAGAAGTGGGGAGTGGGAGTGGAAAGGGGAAAGGAAACCCAGCACAATCAATCAAAACATTTAGAAAAGTCTGAAAATACATGCAATGTACGACACAAACAGTGTTTATACCAAATACCACCACAAATAGCAGTTAATGATTAAATCCATTTATCTAAGCAAATAGCAAACAGAAATAGGAAAAATTCTACATATTAGAACATACTAGAAAACATACAGATGGATGAATTCTTTGGATGGGAGTGAGATGAAATCTGACTCATCCACAAGAGAGGTCCTGCTCCCACTCAAAAGGAAAGTCTCTGAAGTCTCTTGAAAGGCAAGTTAGAAACTAAGGGCATGTTGAGAACCTAGCTCCTTTTATGCATCTGCAAGAATTTTTCTCATTCTCCTCCCTGGAGTTTTTCCCAAGAAGAATCTCCAAAGTTCTTGTACTAACTCTGCCCCTAGACAGGAGCAGCATGGTAGCATTCTCTCTACCAATAAAGTGGGTTGCATACTACATGCTCAAAGTTGAACAACTTTGAGGCTGCGTCTCACACCCATTAGTCTGGGAAAGATGGTCAAAAAGAAAAATGAGGAAGTTGGAGAGATTGTGCAAAAACAGGTATGCTAGTTCACTGTTGATGAATCTGAAAATTGGTCCAGCTAATCTCAAAAGCAAGTTGGAAATATGCCCAGAAGAGCATCAAACCATGTATGCCCTTTGATGCAGAAATATCATTACTTGGCTTATACCTCAAAGAAATCAATGAAAGAGAAAAAGAACCCATATGTACAAAAATATTTATAGCAGCTCTTTTTATAGTAATTCCAAAAATGGAAGATAAGGAGGTAGCCTCCTATAAGGAAATGACTAAACAGAGTGTGGTATAGGAATATAATAGAATATTAATATGCCATAAGAAATGATGTAATGAAAATTTCAGAGAATTCTGGGAAGACTTTTATGAAGTGATGCAGAGTGAAGTAAGCAGAACCAGGAAGACAATTTAATAGTATTATATAGAAAAATAATTTTGAAAGCATTTAGAACTCTAATCAACAGAATGATAAACCATCAGTACCAAAGAATGAAATTGAATGTTCCCCTGCCAGAGAAGTGAAGAACTTAAGATGCAGAGAGAGATATTAGTTTTTAGTTAGTGTGGGAAGTTGTTTGGCTGCAGTATGCAGCTATATAATGAGTGTTGTACTTATTTAGTTTTATTGCTCAATGGGGGTGGGAATAGAGGAAGAGACATTTAAGATTTTAAAACATGTGTTAATTGAAAAAATAAAAATAATAAACTACTTTTAAAAATGATCTAGACTTGGCTGGAAACCAGGATTATATTAATAAAGTGGTTTTAGTTATATTTTAAGATTCATAATGCCTAGTTGTATTTTAAACCTCAAACCTGAAATGGACTGGCCTAAATTAAGCCTAGCCTACAATAGTTCATTTTCATCAGAAGTGGGGAGTGGGAGAGGAAAGGGGAAAGGAAAAAGCATTTATATAGATCCCACTATGTGCCAGGCACTGTATTAAGTACTTTTTACAAACATTCTTTTATTTGATACTGGAAGAAACCCTGAGAAGCAAGTGTTCTTAATACTCTCATTTTATAGTTGTAGAAATTGGGGCAAACAGAGGTTAAGTGACTTATCCAAGATCACACTGTTAGGAAGTATCTGAGGCTAGGTTTAAACTCAGGTTTTCCTGACTCCACGCCCAGTGTTTCAACCACTGCACCACCAGCTGCCTCTTCTTTTATGACCAGAGTAGGGAAGGAAGAGAGAATAGATGGTGATACAGAGATGTGTGAAGAAATAAGGAAGGAGAATTGAGAGACGTCATGATGGACGGCCTGTAGGGTCCCCTCCAACTCTAAATCTATGATCTTATAATATTTGTTGGGCAATGTCCTATACTATTACTTCATGTATTATTAATGTGTCTCAGCACTATTGTTATTATTATTTTATATATTATTAACTCAAATTTAACAAATAAAAAGAAAAACAAATTATCTTTTCCCTTAAATCTATCTTTCTTTTTGATTTTACCATTTCTTTTGTTTTGTTTTATTTTTTGGAGGGGGGAAGGCAGGGCAGTTGGGATTAAGTGATTTGCCCAAGGTCACACAGCTGGTAAGTGTTAAGTGTCTGAGGCTGGATTTGAACTCAGGTTCTCCATGACTCCAGGACTGGTGCTCTATTCACTGCGTCACCTAGCCACCCCAATTTCACCATTTCTATAAGTAGTATACATCTCATTTGTCCATGTCTCCAACCTTGGGGACTAACTTTGACCCTTCTTCCTTTCTCATCACACTCTGCCATAGTCCATTCTAGCTCTGGAATATCTCACGTAAGCCCTTCTACTCTGAACTAATCTAAAATTTCATTGACACTGGTCTCTATGTCAGTATCTTCCTAATAGTTCTTCTTGCCTCCATTCTCTTGCCCCTTCAATCAACCTTTTATACCTCTGCCAAAATAATCTTCCTTTACCCCTCTGTTCAAGGCTCTCTACTGGCTTCAGAATATAGTTCAACCCCTTTGCTAGTATTCTAAGCCCTGCCTGAATCTGACACACCCTACCATTCCAGCATTATCTTATATCTTATTTCCATCTATGTATCTATTTATCTTTCTATAATAAATAATAATAATAAGTAAATTATTAGTAAAAAGTAAAAAATAAAAAGTAAAGTAAAAAATAAATAATAAGTAAATAAAACATAATAAGTTCTGGGCCTTATTCTCCCAACCCCAACTTACACGGGCAGATCAGGTTCCCAGAGCATGACTATTGCCCTGAGAGTTTCAGAATTAACCTTGAGGGGCTTGGAGGGTTTTCTTTCTACTGCTATAAATAGGGCATCTAATAAGTACTTACTGGATGCCAGGCACCATGCTAAGTACTGAGGATATGATACAAGCAGACAAGATAGTCTCTACCTTCAATGAGTTTACATTCTAATGCGAGAAGACAACACATATGAAGAAATTGAAAAGAAAGAGTGGGAAAGGGTAAAAATGGTGCCCATAAGGAAGCAAACCGATAGTCGAGGAGAGATCTGGAGAGTGAAGCACTGCTGGGGTCTTTCCTAAAATGGTTGGTCGTGCATGCAGAGTCACCAATCAAGAAGGGGGGCCTCATAGTGGAGGTTTGCATTATATCTCATGAACTCCATCTCATCCCAATGTATTCATCCTACTATCAATTCCAGATAATATTCCCCTAATATCCCAATAACACCCCAATATTTATTTGGCCAGTTGCTATCTCATTAGAGTCATTTTTTACAGGTATTTGAGGTAATTGGGGATGAGGTCAAGGAAGTTCTGCTTTTACTCCACCATCTTGGCTCCCCAGTTGCTTTAGTGAGAAGTTATAAAAAGAACTGATATACAAAATCTTCTAAAACCAGGAATACCTTCTCCTCTACCCACCTTCATATAATGAGGAAAGTGAGCTCAAGTTTAGAGTGTTTGCTATTAAAGGTTTCTTTCGCCAAGTTCATTTTTAGATGTGGCATAGCTGGTGGATGAACTGCATTGCTCCCTTGAGTGCAGGATTCAGTATCTCAAATGCCAAGTTGATTCACTGCTTGGCTCATTGTGAAGGTGGCCCCTCAGTACTGTGCTGGCTCAGTAGACATGGTTGTTATGGCAATGGTAGACTCTGCCATGAACTTCTGTTGCTGAATCTCTGGTTGCTCTTCCAACTTTTTGAAGCTCCAAAGGTCATAACCTAGACCACTGAAGTCAAATTCAAGTAGAAACAGATCTTTATAAAGCTACATAATGACAGAGAAAACCAAAAATTAACATCATCTATGTTGTACTGTATTTCTATTTATTTTTGTTAAGCATAGTCCACCAATCCCATTTTAATCTGATTCTGATGCATTCAGAAATTTGGAAGAACAATTTCACTCACAGGTTAGGGTTTGATACCTCTGGCTTAGATGACTTCATAATGACCAAGTGAGATAGAGGGCCATGAGAACCATTCTCAACCCGGAGACCCAAAACAGTTCATCTTCTTCATTCAAAAGCCACCAGGGAAAGGGAACAGTTGACTTTTTCTGCTGAAGCCTTTTGTTATGTACCCTCAGCTCCAGCTCAGGAGTCAGTCAAAAGACCTTTCAAAACCATGCAGTAAGCAGATAGGGAATTGTCAAAGAATATTTGCACATGCTCTGGAGTGTAAGGGATTTCTAGAGGTTAGCTCATTAAAACTTCCACTTGGATTATCAGCAGATAGCATACACCATGCACGTTCCAAGGCCAGTTCCCATAGGTAATGACCTATCTTCTAAACAAACAGCGTTCTGCATTGCCTAGTTAAAATGAGATAATTTTTAAATAATTTTTAATTTTTAAATTTAATTTAATTTTTAATTTAAAAATTAAATAATTTTTAAAGTACTTTGCAAATCTTAGAACACTATATAAATGCTAGCTATCATCACTGTCCCCTGAACACATCCTACAAACTCCCACCCTATTATTGCCTTTGCTCATATATTCTCTGCTTGGGATGTCCATCTCCCTTTTATCCTATAGAATTCTTATCCACTTTTAAAATTTCAACTCAAATTCCACCTCCTCCATGAAGCTTTCCATGATTGAGCAAGTCAATTGTGATCTCTCATAGACCTCACCCATCAGTGTTTTGCTTTGTATTTCTCTAATGTATTAAAAAAAAAAATTTGTTTTGTTACATTTAGGTTCCAAATTGTTTCCATTCCTCCCTCCCAATCTCACACTAGAGAAGGTCAATATTTGACACAGATGTACATGTGAAACTATACAATACATATTTCCATATATCAGTTCTCTCTCTGGAGGTAGATAACATCTTCCTTCATAGGTCCTTTGTAGCTGACTTGAATATTCATATAACTCAAAATAGCTTAGTCATTCATATTTACTCTTCAAACAATATTGCTATTACTATATATGACATTCTCTTGGTTCTGCTTATTTCAGTCTGCATTATTTCAAGCAGGTCTTCCCATGTTTTCCTAAAACCAACCTGCTCATCAATTCTTAAAGCACAATAGTATCCCATCACAATCATATAATACATTTTATTCTGTCTTCCCCCAATCAATGGTCATCCCCTCAATTTCCAGTACCTTGCCACCACAAGGAGAGCTGCCATAAATATTTCAGAACATATAGGTTCCTTTTCTTTTTCCCTGATCACTTTGGGAAATAGACCTAATTGCTGGGTCAAAGGGTATATACAATTTTATAACTCTTTGGGCATAATTCCAGATTGTTCTCCAAAATGGTTGGATCAGTTCACAGTTCCACCAATAGTGTATTAGTGTCTCAATTTTTTACATCCCCTCCAACATTTGTCATTTGCCTCTGTGAGGTGATATTTAACAGTTGTTTTAATTTGCATTTCTTTAATCAATAATAATTTAGAGCATTTTTTCATATGACTATCTGTAGCTTTGATTTCTTCCTCCAAAAACTGCCTCTTCATATCATTTGACCATTTATCAATTGGGGAATGACTCATATGCTTATAAATTTGACAAAGTTCTCTATATATTTGAGATATGAGACCTTTAACCAAGAAACTATCTACAAAACTTTTTTTCCAATTTGCTTTTCTTCTAATCTTGGCTATATTGGTTTTATTTGTACAAAACCTTTTTAATGAAATCAAAATTATCCAATTTATATCTCACAATGTTCTCTATATCTTGTTTATTTATAAATTCTTCTCTCATCTATATAGGTAATATATTCCATGTTTTTCTAATTTACTTATGACATCTCCCTTTACGTCTCAATCATGTTTCCATTTTGACCTTATCTTGGTAAGTGGTATAAGATATTGATCTATACCTAGTTTCTGCCAGACTGCTTTCCAGTTTTCCCAGCAATTTTTACCAAACAGTAAGTTATTGTCCCTAAAGCTTAAATCTTTACATTTTTCAAACACAAAGTTACTATAATCATTTATTACTGTCTATTGTATATCATTTCCCATTGATGCATAAATCTATTTCTTAGCCAGTACCAAATAGTTTTGATAATTATTGTCTTATGCAGTTTAAAATCTGGTATTGCTAGATCTCCTTCCTTTACATTTTTTTTCATTAATTCCTTTGATATTCTTGACCTTTTGTTCTTCCAAATGAATTTTATTATTTTTCTTAGCTCAAAATAAATTTTTTTTGTAATTTAAATGGGATGGTACTGAATAAATAAATCAGTTAAGGTAGAATTGTCATGTTTATAATATTGACTTAGACCACCCATGAACAATTAAATATTTCT
>JAQQSV010017072.1:0-11689 GCA_028646515.1 Pseudochirops corinnae
TTTAGAAGGGTTTTTTATCTTATTTATCATCTTATTTATCATTACTCTGACTTGTTTTAAAGTTCAAGATTTTGTTTTCTTTTACAAAATAACAATGTGCATTTCATGTATTTCTGAAATAAAATACTTTTGTCTTCACAGTATGAGTTATAGAATGCAGCCTGAGCTGAAAACCAAGGAACTAGAAAAGAATGTGATAATTACAGTTATTACTATATTAAAAACCTATTAGACATTTTCTTTAAAGGTAGACTTTTCTCCCATCATCAGTCTTGCCACCGTTTCTAAGGAAACTTCATTATTCTAGACAAAAAGCACAAGAGTTAGAGTTAGGCTTTAGAAGATATAACAGCCAAATTCTCAGAACTAGAGGAATGTGAAAAATGTAGTAAGCTGTTTCCAGGAGCCTAATAGGGGGGAAAAATTTTTTTCTAAATAGGCTAAGTACCCTGCTAATAGAGGTCTCAGCTGAATCAGAGGCCAGCAATTTATTGGACATAGAGGTATATGTTGTTATTCAGTCATTTCAGTCCTGTCCAACTCTTTGTGAGCTCATTTGAGGTTTTCTTGGCAAGGATACCAAAGTGGTTTGCCATTTCCTTCCCCTGCTCATTTTTTTCATTCTACAGATGAGGAAAATGAGGCAAACAGGTTAAGTGACTTGCCCAGGGTCAAACAGCTAGTAAGTGTCTAAAGTCAAATTTGAACTCAGGAAGATGAGTCTTCCTGAATTTCAGTCCAGTACTCTGTCCACTGTGACACCTCGTTGCCCCATAGAAGCATATGGGAGCCACATATTTCTAGAAACACTGTCCCGGGGAGAAAAATGTAGCACTACAGCAAGGTATTACTGAAGAATGAGGTCACAGAATCTAGTCAATACTAATAGCGGGAAGGGAGAGCTCAAAATGGAAACTTAGTGGCAATCAGTTTTGAATCTCCTTTTCACTTGCAATATAGCTTTGCAAATTACTCTTAGAGTATAATGATCACCGAAGATGCTGCTTTCATTTGTACGCCTCCTGACTCTGTGGTTGAATGTCAGACAGGGAGAGATTTGTTGGTGGTCTCTGATGACATCCTCTGTATCAGTGGTTCTCAACCTTCCTAATGCCGTGACCCTTTAATACAGTTCCTCATGTTGTGGTGACCCCCAACCATAAAATTATTTTCGTTGCTACTTCATACCTGTAGTTTTGCTACTGTTATGAATCGTAATGTAAACATCTGACATGCAGGATGTATTTTCATTGTTACAAATTGAACATAACCCACAGGTTGAGAACCGCTGCTCTATATACTCACAACCATGATCAGATAGTGCAGGAATAAAGTTAACAAATAACACCAAACTTTACCTCTTTTTGCATTTTGCTTAGAGTAATGAAATTTCCTTGGAAGCAGGGGAAAGAATAATGCAGGGAAAGAGGAGGAAGTAAACCTTTAAAGAAAATGTTTAATAGATTTTAATATAATAATCACTATGCTTAGAACATTTCAGGTTTGGTTAGGTAGACAACACCTACATAAAGAAGGTCAGAACTTTCCAGAATGGAAATTATGTCATTACTGGATCAGTTAGAACAAGAGACTGGGAATAGTTGCTGGGAGTTGTTGCTGGGAATTTACTTGCCATCCCAACTCCTTTCCTTAGAATTGCTATTGAATTCCCATTCATAGGTTGGATCAAAGACAATATTTAGCTAAGATTTTTGTCTTTTCAATACTGAATAGCCCTTACCCTGGTGCCACAGACAAAGAACATAAAAAGGTGGTTTTAGAATAATAATGAATGATAACACCATAGCAGAAGTTTGACCCAGATCAAAATACAAGATAAGAATTGCTAAGAGAAAGAATTTGAGGTAATTTAGAAAATACGTCATTCCTTTTTGCCTCTCTTTATAAGAGGAGCTGTTCCATGAAGCTAATGTCTATCTAGATTTGGACATTTCCATTCCCATGGATCTAAAGCAGTCTGGTTCCCTGGATTTTTGCCACCATAGCATAGAACACCATGCTCAGGTTTGCCCTTCTGGAGGGGTTAGGTAGAATATGAGCAGATATTCCCTTTTTGGTTACAATCCAATGTGTAGAAGCCTGTTTCCAGTCATGAAGTGTTGTTCTTACCGCATGATGGTAAAAAAAGTCTTTTAATTAGCTATGTAGCTAAAAATGCTAATGGATAAATTATATATGAGTGCACATATGACAAAGTATGACTCATCTCTCAATTTCTTCCTTGTCAGCTTTGATTGAGGGAGGTCCAATTTGAGCTGCTAAGTCAGTGAAGGATAGCTGGCCTTATTACCCTACAGAGCTGCTTCGTATCCACGAGCATATGGCACTTTGATTTCTTTGTATTTATTTTTTTTTCAGATCATAAGTAAATGACACACACATTTTAGATAGAGCTTTATAGATATAAATCTCTATCTACATATATCTATAGATCTATATCTATATGTGTGTGTGTGTATACACATACACACACACATTCTAAGTTAGTACTATTTAATGACTGTGGGAAATGATTTGAAAATATGATAAGGTCTTACTGGGAACTAGAGTAAGATACAGAGTACACCAGAGCCATAGGAGTCAGGAGGTGAGAAGCAACCTTGAGATGGATATAACCAGGCAATGACCTCATGAACATTGCAAAGTTTGAGGAGCTTGTAAATGAGTAGCTGCACGTCCTACTCCAGAAGCCCAGGCCAGAGAAAGTTTGCATCTTCTACTTCCTCAGCATAATGACCTAACCCCAGTATGAGTGGAGCAGTCTGCTCTAGTAGTTGATTAACTACCTACCCAGAAGAGATAAGAGAATTTCAGGAAGACTCCATGGTATGTGTGACTCCTTGGTCACACCAATTCTCTAAACATGTGCCTCACTACCATTATATTTAAATTGGAGCCCATTCTTCCCAGCATCCTTATGTGGGGAAGAGAAAAATGTGTCTCTTATTTGGGAAGATTTTTTTTTTATCAACTTTTTCTGATGTATCTCAGTAAATCCCTTTACTAAGAGCCAATGGGTTTCAATTAGTTGACTGATAATGGAAAGTATACCAGTTGGGGCTCAAGGAATTACAGTACTAGTTACAAACCATAAGCCCTCAGTGTGTTACCTTGAGAATCCCGAGAGGAGGAATAGTTAGCCTACTCCCGGAAATCCAACCTGGGAATCCTAGTTCCCAGTTGGGGGAATAGCTCCAGAGGTTATGCTACCATGAAAATGCTTGCTAACATTTACATAGTGCTTTATTTTTTACAAAGTCATTTACATTTATTATATCGTTTGATATTTCCATAGCCCAATTATCTAGGTTGCTCGCATTGCTCACTTATGAATAACCCCACAGAGATCATCATTTATTATCCTATCACTCTGCTCCAAACTTCTTTAGATTTTCTAATACCAGATATCCCAGTGAAAAGCATCTAATAACTAACACCCAGGTCAAACTACAAGATAAGAATTGCTAAGAGAAAGAATTTGAGGTAATTTAGATAATACGTCATTCCTTTTTGCCTCTCTTTATAAGAGGAACTGTTCCATGAAGCTAATGTCTATCTAGATTTAGAAATTTCCATTCCCGTGGATCTAAAGCAGTCTGGCTCCCTGAATTTTTGCCAGGCCGAGGATGAAGGGAATAAATACTAACCAAGACCATTTGAGTGTAAGAGGGCAGAATAGTGAGTCTGATAGACCAATAATGACTCACAAGACTCTGAGAAAGCCAAAGTACCTGCCACAAAGCATCTTCTAAAGTAGAAGGACTGTTTTACCTTTTTTTTTTTTTTTCCTTTCAGATGCCTTAAACATCAGCAGAGACTCAGGGTCTAGTAAGAATTAAAAAGTATAAAGACACAGGCTTCAGCAATCTCTATCCCCCAATAGACCTCTAATTAAACTGAAAATAAAAAAAATACACACACTATAACAACCTACTAACATATACAAGAACTGTTACAAAACTCAAATAATGCTGAAAGGTAGCTTTGAACAGAAAAATCTTTAAGTGCTTGGAAAGTACAACTTGGAGTCATGGAGACTGGAATTCAAATCCTGCTTCCAACATTTACTAGCTGTAAAGAGCAAAGGAAATAATGTGTAATGCACGTTGTAGGCCTCAAAGCACTAAATAAAAATCTAGCTACTATTATCACTTAGTTTTGCTCCCTCATTTTATGATGTTGATACTGATGCCCAGAAATGTCAAGCTGACTTGCCCAAATAATAATAACTCATCATAATAACTGGTGAGCTTGAATTTGAAATCATGTTCTCTGATTTCTAAATCTGGCACTTTCCCCTTGCATCATGCAACCTTTCATCCAAATACAGTCAGTGTGTACAAGAAGGAGGATTTGAATTTGGGCCTTGCTATTTCTTACTATTTCTAAGGCTAGCTTTCTATCCACTAAGCTATATTGCATTTTTTTGTTTGTTTGTTTGTTTTTAGCAATTTAAAGGAAATAGTTGGATTTAGCCATTATAAAATAAGGGGGAGATGGAAGGAAAGATCTGTTTCCCAATATTCAACAATCTCTTACAGGTAATCTGGAAAGAAATTTGGTTCCTTGTTGTGGATCCCCATGAATCTGACTCTGTTTTTGGTTGTCGTTAATTTATAAACTCTTAGACGTAAGTGATTCTAATGCAATACAAAAGCTTGTATACTGAAATGTATAATCCTATTACCTAGTCATGGATAAAAACAAGTGTCATAATATCTCTTGTTAAATAGAATTATCATTAATTTTTAATGCATTATCAGCCTGATTTTTTTTCATTTCATTAATATGCCACACAAAGAATGCAGTCATGCAGAAAGTGTTACTTGATATAACCTTGTAAAAGGATGTCTAACATTAGGTCCTGAATAAATGAGCAAAGAAAAGAGCTTAATAAAAGACAGTTTGCAAAAAGAAAAAAATGATTTACACAAAGTGACTTGCAGACCTAACTTCTTCCAGTAAACTGAGTCATCCTTGGGAACAAAAGCTCATAAGATTTTTTTTTAAAGAAGGTTTGATAACAAAAGAAATGATAAAGCATCCCCTCATTCCCTGTTGCCACAAGATTTTTCACTCCATCTGAGACAAATCTCCATTGCTTTAAAGAAAACTTGACATTACACAAGATTAGGCATACTACAATGAAAAAAAAAACATTTCAAGAAAAATGATGAAGTATGTATCCAGCTATGAGATTAAAATTGATTGGAAAAGTGATACTGCCTCCACACAGTAATGCTGTCGGATAATGTCTTAACTCTCTGACTTTTATTGGACCATCTGCTTTTGAAAATCAGCTAATGGAGAATTACAAACAGAAATGGATGACTTCTTTCTACTTTAAATTATTTAAATAACCCTTACGTAAGTGAAAGCTTGAAATTTCTAACTCAGAAATGAGAAAAGGCCAGCATAAGGAACAGGAGTACTTTGAGAGTGTTTTGGTAGGAAAACAAATGAGCATCATTTCAAAATATCTAGGTATCTTTCAAATAATAATGTTGTCATATTGACCAAACCTCTCACATCTGTTCCCTTCTTGTCCCTCCTGTAGCTTTCACCCTATTCAAGATCTCATCTTCTCTGTTCTACACTCTTATAATAGCCTCTTAATTTGTCTCCCTGTCTTTGATCTCTCTTTTCTCTCATCTGTCTTCTACACAACTAGAAAAGAGAAACTTTTTAAGCACAGATCTGGCCATGTCACTCCTCTGCTCAATCCTTATTGACCTTAGGATAAACTGAAATACTCTTATTGTGACACTGAATGCATCCAATAGTTTGACTTCCACTTACCTACACAATCATATTTCGTATCACTTCCCTTCACATACTTGTTCAGGTGGAACTTATCTGTTAGTTCTTCCTAGAAGAGTACATTTTATTTCCTACTCCTATTTCTTTGTACCAGGGGTCCCTCATGTTTCAAATGTTCTTCCTTCCTCTTTCTTCCTTATAGAATCCCTAGCTTCCTTTAAAACACAGTTCAAATGCTGCCTCCCACAAGAAGTCTTTCCTGACTCTTGTTATCCAAGACCCTGTAATGGTAAGAGAATTTGAAGATTTCTGCCCCTTAATGGGCCTCACTTGGAGCCCAACAAAAGAAGCTTGATTAGGGGAGGCATGTTTTTTTTCCAGGAAGGCCCACACTTTTTGTTACTTTGTAACTAGGCAGTGGGTCATGAAGGTTGTGATGTCCTCTGACCCTGGAGAAGGCTATATATATTGAGGTGAGGTTTTGCTTTGGGGCTCATTTATGGGAAGAGTTGTGTGATTTGGCCAGATGAGACTCTGGGCAGCCATTGAGCCCCATCCCCCAGCTTTGAAAACCCAGATGTTGGTGCTTCTCTCTCTAGTAACTAATTATATTTGTATGTAAAATCAGACAACTAGAAGCCCTGTCTGTTGGTCTGTTGAATTGTGCTATTTTCCTTGTTTGTATTTTATCTGAAGTTCAGAGTGCTGACTTTTCCCCCTAAACTAAGTGAATGATATATATGTTTGATTAAGGTAAGATTGTTAACTCTTTTTGAGTTGCTTTCATTTAGAAAAGTAGATCAAAGAACCTGTGCTAGCAGCCATCCTGGGTATGCTAGGGTGCTTGCTGTTACAAACCTTCACCTACACACAACTATTATCAATCTCTCTTGTATAAAGCATGTCTATAGCAGTAAATATTTAGTGTCAATGTAATCCCTATTCCAAAGATCATTGTTTTCTGTTTTAGCATGATTTGGATAAACAGGTTTCTATGCTATTCTCCATGTGTGTTCCCTGAAGAACTGGTGTTTGGTGGGAAAGGAATCAAGCCTTGGAAATAAAGCTTGGGTCTCCTTTCCCCCCAAAATGACAAAGTGATAAAAAAATTAGCTTGAACCTGATCATCACCTCTAGAATAATTATATTTAAGAGAGCAGAAAGACATAATTTTAATCTGTTATCACCTCTCCCTCTGAGGAGAGCAGAGTGACCTTTGACCCCAACCTCCTGCTTTCCTTCCTGACCAGAGTGAAAGTTTCCCTTGGAGAAGTTGGGGGGAGATGAGGCTAGTAATGTCTATTCTGCCTTCCTTTGAGTCACATAAAGGCATGGTCTCATCACATGTGGGCCTCTTTACACACATGGGGCACTCTACTGCTACTACTACATCAGGAGCACCTAGTTTCCAGATCTGTCTCTTTCTCATGCTACCTTTATGACTGTGGGACAAATTACTTAATTTTCCAGTGTTACAGGAAGACTTTATGTTATAGACCATCTGTTAATAGGATCAAAGATCTACAGCTTAGAGTGACTTTGAAAGCTATCTCACTGAATATCATCATTTTCCTCATGAAAAACAAACAAATATGAGGACCATAGAGATTTAGTGATTTTCTCATGGTCAGAGAGGTAGAAAGTGACGGAGGTGGTTTGTGAACTCAGGCCCTCTAACTTAAGAGCCACTGCTCTTTTAATTGTATCCTTGGAAATATCCACAAAGAAAAGTCATCACACCAATAAGATCATGGGTTTAAGTTCAAAAAAAGGGTAATTTATAGAGATTATGTGACATGACTTATGGTAAGTACAAGGGTCCCAAAAGGAGCCTGTTAGAGGCAAAAACTAGATCAAGAAGGGGATACTTTTAGAGTGGGATGGGATGATGTGTCTAACAGAGAAAGCAGGAACTCTCAAGCTTTAATTTCCTCTTTCAAAGATATTTGGACTACAAAGGATGGGGAGAGGGGGACAGTATAAGTGAGGAAGAGGGTAAGTAAACACCTAATTGCTGTCAATGAGTCAAGTGACCAGACCCCTATAAACTATATCCTAGAATAACAAAAGAACTCTCAGGTGCAATTGCTAAGTTGCATTGGTGATTTTTTTTTAAAAAGTATTTGTTCAACGGAAGAGGAAGATATATGCATGAATATAAATATACATACATATATGAATACATATATATATGTATACACACACACATATATTTCCCCCGCTTGAGCTACTGAAAGTAGACAGAAAGAGGGAGATTAGAATAGAGTCTGCCAGGCCAGGGTTAAGTTCAAGATTTAGACACCAGTGAAATTGCTTCCCCATTAATCACTGCTTTCCTCTGGGAAGCAGGGAAAACTGACCAGCACAAGTCAAAGACATTTCCTATAGAAAAAGAGAAAACCAAGTTACCATCTTTGGTACTGCTGCTTCTCTTCCCCCTTTCTCCAATCCTGACAATCTGACAGACTCAGAGATTGCCATCATCTCCTGTTTCCAATTCTCCTGAGGCCTTAGTCAGCTAGAAAGAATATCCATCAATAAATCTGAATTGAATACATTGGAGATTTTTGGGAAGCAGATAAGGGGTTTCTCTTATTTTCCTTTTCCAGTGTGGAGTTTACCAGAGACTCATTTGGTGAAGTATTTGCCACCAAATATGGGAATCAAAATGAATAATAGAAATTGATCAGTTCTTTTCACCATAAGAAAAAAATTAAAAACTCAGAAAATTAACACTAATTCCATACCACTTCTAAAACATTTTATGTCTGGGAACTAAGTACTGTTGTTTTGGAGTATTATTTCAATTCAACAAATAGTAATAGTAGCTGAAGGGGGAGCTTGGTGGTGCTGTGGATGGAGTGGCTAGCCTAGACAGTAAGAGTCATCTTTGTGAGTTCAAATGTGACCTCAGACTCTTGCTAGATGTCTAGCCACTTAACCCTGTTTACCTTTGTTTCCTCATCTGTAAAATAAACTGGAAAAGAAAATGGCAAACCATTTCAGTATCTTTGCCAAGAAAACCCCAAATGGGGTCTAAAAGTTTGGACATGACTGAAAAATGACTAAAGAACAATAATAATTGCTGACGGTTATACAGCACTTTATGATTTATAAAGTGCTTTAATAAAGCGCTTTATGCATATCATTTTTGGATCCTCTAAATACTTTTGTGAAGTAGCTGCTATTATTTCTTTTTATAGATGAAAGATCAGAAAAGTTGTCATTGTCACAGGTCACACAGCTAATAAGTGTCTAAGGTGACATTTGAAACCAAACAAGTTGCACCTGAATGCCTGGCTCCAAAGGCAGCACTCTATCCACTTAATTCCTGGTTATGTCTCTAACACAGCTGAATTGAAAATAGTGGAGTGGAGTTGTATAATTCTAGAGCTACACAGACATTTCTTCTCTTCCAAATGCCAATTTAACATAGATTTTTTTAATGACTACTATAAATTGCAAATATAGAAGAAGAAACTGGAAGACCATTTGGACCTCTAGGAAATACTTGCATTGGTGGCAATGGGGACAACAGAGAAACCTTATGACAGATGCATTGTGGTGAGAACTGGCAACAGGTGGAGGTAAATATCAGTACAGACCACTTCTGGGTACAAGCAAGTTGTTGTTATTCTTCAGATATCCCTTGGAATCCACTCCATTTATGCCCTACTCCAAGGCCATACTGTCGTATGGAGGTAACCTTGGGTTTTTGAACACTGGATCACTGGAGCACAAGCTCTCAAAGGTCCTGAAAACTGGGAAAAGCTGTTGTTGTTCTAGGTATGAACAGTTTAATCAATTGCTTGAGAAATTTAGTTGTTTCCAATCATGCCCAGTTCTTCATAAGCCCATTTAGGGTTTTCTTGGCAAAGATAAGGAAGTGGTTTGCCATTTCCTTCTCCAACTCATTTTATAGATGAGGAAACTGAGGCAAATGGGGTTAAGTGACTTGCCCAGGGTCACATGACTAGTAAATGTCTGAGGTTAGATTTGAACTCAAGATGAGCTTTCCTGATGCCAGACCAGGCACTGTAGAGATTCACTATGCCACCTACCTACCATGCTTGAGGAAAGACCTACTTAAACTACATGAGTATGATCATAACAAGACTGGGCAGTAAATGATGAATATTTTTCAGCAAAGCATGTAAGGAAGTAATGATGATGATAGTGATGATGATGATGAAAATGATAACATTTATGTAGCTCATTAAGATTTACAAAGCACTTTGCATATATCTCATCTGAGAACCATAACAACCCTGAGAGGTAGGTATTATTATTATTCCCATTCTACAAATTAGGAAACTGAGGCCCAAAGATATTAAGTAACCTAAATGTCACCCCATTAGTAAAGTATGGGAAGTAGGATTTGAATTAAGGTCTTGCTAATACCAATTCCAATACTCTACTATGCCACCTAGCTGCCTTTGTCTCTCTACTGAGGCTTAGAGAGGTTATAAATTGCATTAATGGAAAGAATAGCCATAGCTGAACTACAAATTGTCAACTAAATACATTTTCTTAAAACCATTAGCTTCCCATTTCCTATAAGATCAGGGGTGAGACAAGGATGTCCACTATCACCTCCTATTGTTCAATTTGGTACTAGAAATGTTAGCAGTAGCAGTAAGAGAAGAAGAAGAAATTGAAGCAATCAAATTGGGCAAAGAAGAGACTAAGCTATCGCTCTCTGCAGACAATATGATGATATACTAAAAGAATCCTAGAGAATCGAATAAAAAAAACTACTTGAGACAATAAATAAATTTGGCAAAGTTGCAGGATATAAAATAAACCCACATAAATCATCAGCATTCCTATATATTTCTAATGAAATCCAACACTAAGAGATAGAAAGAGATATTCCATTTAAAGTTACTGTAGACATTATAAAATTTTTGGAAATCTACCTGCCAAAACAAACCCAGGACTTATATGAACAAAATTACAAAACACTTTTCACACAAATAAAGTCAGATCTAACTAATTGGAAAAACATCAATTGCTCATGGCTAGGTCAAGCTAATATAATAAAAATGACAATTTTACCTAAATTAAATTACATATTTAGTGCCCTACCATTCAATCTACCAAAAAAAAAATTACTTTGTAGAGCTAGAAAAAATAGTAACAAAATTCATTTGGAAGAACAAGAGGTCCAGAATATCAAGGCAATCAATGAAAAGAAATGTTAGGGAAGGTGGCCTAGCCATACCAGATTTTAATGTGTATTATAAAAGCATCAAAACTGCTTGGTACTGGCTGAGGAATAGAGTAGTGGATCAATGGAATAGATTGGGTACACAAGACTCAGTGGCCAATGATAATAGTGATCTACTGTTTGATAAACCCAAAGGCCCCAGTTTTGGGGATAAGAACTCACTATTTGACAAAAACTGCTGGGAAAACTAGAACATAGTATGGCAGAAATTGGGCATAGACCAATATCTAACAACATCCACCAAAATAAAGTTGAAATGGGTGCATAATCTAGGTATAAAGGTTGATACTGTAAGTAATCTGGGTAAGCAAGGAATGGTTTAACTGTCAGATTTATGGAGAAGGGAAGGACTTTATGACCAAACAAGAGTTAGAGAGCATTATGAAATGCAAAATGGATAATTTTGATTACATTAAATTGAAAAGTTTCTGTACAAATAAAGCCAATGTAACCAAGATTAAGAGGGAAGTGGAAAATTGGGAAAGAATTTTTACAACTAGTGTCTCTGATAAAGGCCTAATTTCTGAAATATACAGAGAATTGAGTCAAATCTATAAGAATACAAGTCATTCCCCAATTGATAAATGGTCAAAGGATATGAACAGGCAGTTTTCAGAGGAAGAAATTAAAGATATCAATAAGCACATAAAAATGCTCTAACTCACTCTTGATTAGAGA
>JAQQSV010017073.1:0-11689 GCA_028646515.1 Pseudochirops corinnae
GAAGGAATCTAGGGTTTGGATGCTGTTCTTACTTTGCTTCTTATGCTTATTCTTACTCATGGTTGATCAGTCCGTGATTTTTTTTTAAATCTCTGTGGGGCTCTGCTTCTAGAAGGGAAAGCTCTGTCCCAAATTGCTGGGATCCTCCCGGCCGTAGCTCTTAGAAAGGTGCTGGGTCCCTTTCCTACTTACTTCCGGTTCACTCGATAATGAAGACTCCAGTACTGAAAGCCCAAGACCGCGATCCAGATCCAGGCCGCTCAACGCAAGAGCACTGGCCTCTGAACAATCGCTTAGTCTCCCTACTGTCTGCAGGTCATGGGCGCGGAAGCTGCAACACACAGGCGGGTGCAAAACCTCTGCCTTTCGCTTTCCCGCCCTCGAGGCGTTTCGGCAGACGCTTTTCTCTCCTGATTTCGCAAGTCCCACTGACCTAGTTCTGAAACTGCTTGCAGCTGCCGCTAATCTGAGGCTCCTCTGCTCTGCCACCCACAGGGCTCAGCCAGGGCTTCGGGCCAGGCTGGTTGCGGTTGGCAGTGCTGATATGGTTCCTCGTAGCCAAGCTGACTTTAGTGGAAGGTACATTTGTGTGCGTTTTGGAGTTCTAGGATTAGTTTAGAGTCATATTTTATGGGTATTTTTGAGTGGCTATGTGAGAGCTGTGATATGTTGCTGCTGCTACACCGCCATCTTGGCTCTGCCTGAATATACCTTTTTCTTAGTGGTGCATGACACCTACACAAAAATTGACCATGTACTTGGGCATAAAAACCTCACAATCAAATGCAGAAAGGCAGAAATATTAAATATATCCTTTTCAGATCATGATGCAATAAAAATTACATATAATAAGGGCTATGGAAAGATAGATTAAAAATTAAATGAAAATGAACTAATCTTATCCTAAAGAATGAGTGGGTCAGACAATAAATCATAGAAACAATCAATAATTTCATCAAAGAAAATAACAATAATGAGATAGCATACCAAAATTTATACAGCAAAGCAGTACTTAGAGGAAATTTTATATCTCTAAATGCTAACATGAATAAGATAGAGAAAGAACAAAACAATGAATGGGGCATGCAATTAGAAAAACTAGAAAAAACAAATTAAAAATTTCTAATTAAGCACCAAATTAAAAATTATGAAAATCAAAAGAGAGATTAACAAAATTGAAAATAAGAAAACCATTGAACTAATAAATAAAACTAAGAGCTGGTTTTATGAAAAAAAAATATAATCTCTTGGTTAATTTGATTTAGAAAAAGAAAGAAGAAAGCCAATTACCAGTAACAAAGATTAAAAGGTGAATTCACCACCAATGAAGAGGAAATTAAAGCAAGAATTATGAGTTATTTTGCCCAATTGTATGCCAACAAATCTGACAATACAAGTGAAATGGATAAATGTTTAAAAAAATGAATTGCCCAAATTAAGAGAAGAGGAAATAAAAAATTAAAATAATTCCATTTTAGAGATAAAATGATGAACAAGCCATCAATGAACTCCCTAAGAAAAAAATCTCCAGGGTCAGATGAATCTACAAGAGAATTCTAACAAATATTTAAAGAACAACTAAATCCAATACTATAAAAATTATTTGAAAGAATAGGTGAAAAAGGAATTCTAGTATATTACTTTTGTGACTTGCTGATTTGTGATTTTGCTGATGCATGAACTAGGAAGAGCCAAAACAGAGAAAGAAAATGATAAACAAATTTTTATATTAAGAATTTATGCAAAAATTTTAAATAAAATATTAATAAAGAGATAACAGCAATTTATTATGAAGATAATACACTATGACCTGGTGGTATTTATATCAGGAATGCAAGACTGATTCAATAGTAGCAAAACTACTAGTATAATTGACTATATTAATAACAAAACTAACAGAAATCATATGTTTATCTCAATGGATGCAGAAAAAGCTTTTGAAAAAATACAATACCCATTCCTATTAAAAAACATTAGAGCATAGGAATAAATGTATCTTTCCTTAATATGATAAGTAATATCAATCTAAAACCATCGGCAAGCATTATCTGTAATGGGGATAAGCTAGAAGCCTTCCCAGTGAGATCAGGGGTGACAAAAGGATGCCCGTCGTCACCACTATTATTTAATTTTGTACTAGAAATGTTAGCTTTAGCAATAAGAGAAGAAAAAGAAATTGAAAGAATAAGGTAGGCAAGGAGGAAACAAAACTATCACTCTTTGCAGATGATATGATGGTTTATTTGGAGAATCCTAGAGGATCAACTAAAAAAGCATTCAAAATAATTAACAACTTTAGCAAAGTCATGGGATAGAAAATAAACTCATGTAAGTCATAAGCATTTCTATATATTACCAACAAAGCTCAGCAAGAACAGAAGAGAAATTCCATTTAAAATAACTATAGATTATATAAAATATTTGGGAGTGTACTTGCCAATACAAACCCAGAAACTATATAAACACAGTTAGAAAACACTTTTCATGCAAATAAAGTTAGATATAAACAATTGGAAAAATATCAATTGGTCATGGGTAGCCCGAGTTAATATAATAAAAATGATAATTCTACCTAAATTAATTTCCTTACTCAGTGCTATACCAAACTACCAAAAATTATTTTATAGAGGCAGAAAAAATAATAATAGATTTCATCTGGAAGAACAAAAGGTCAAAAATATCAAGGGAATTAATGAAAAAAAATGCAAAGAAAGGTAGCCTAGCTATACCAGATGCAAAACTGTATCATAAAGCAGCAAAAATCAAAACTATTTGATACTGTCTAAGTAATAGAGTGGTGGTTCAGTGGAATAGGTTAGGCACACAAGACATAGTAGTCAATGACTATAGTAATCTACTGTGTGATATACCCAAAGACTCCAGCTTCTGGGATAAGAACTTACTATTTGACAAAAACTGCTGGGAAAACAGGAAAATAGTATGGCAGAAACTAGGCATAGACCAATATCTCACACCATATACTAAGATAAGGTCACAATGGGCACATGATTAAATATAAAGGGTGATAACCATAAGTTAATAGTTTACCTGTCAGATATATGGAGACGAGAACCTATGACCAAACAAGAGACAGAGAACATCATGAAATGCAAAATGGATTATTTTGATTACATCAGATTTAAAAGTTTTTGTACAAACAAAGCCAATGCAACCAAGATTAGGAAGGAAGTAGAAAACTGGGAAAGAATTTTTACAACCAGTGTGTCTGATAAGAGCCTAAAATACATAGAGAACTGAGTCAAATTTATAGGAATACAACTCATTTCCCAATTGATAAATGGTCAAAGGATATGAACAGGCAGTTTTCAAATGAAGAAATTAAAGTTGTCTATAGTCATATGAAAAAAATATTCTAAATCACTATTGATTAGAGAAATGTAAATCAAAACAAGTCTTAGGTACTACATCCTATCTATCAGATTGGCTAACATGACAAAACAGGAAAATGATAAATGCTGGAGAAGATATGGGAAAACTGGAACACTAATGCACTGGTGGTGGAGTTGTGACCTCATGCAATCATTCTGGAGAGCAATTTGGAACTATGCCAAAGAAAGAAGGAAAGAAAGAAAGAAAAAAGGAAGGAAGGAAAGAAAAAGCTACAAGGAACAATCACTTCTTGACCTCAAACCCTAGGAAAGGTTAGCAAACTAAGAGAGCAGTTCTGAAATAAATATCCAGAATGTTCATGTTACCTTATAGGTTTTAGGGCTTCCTCTTCCTTCATCCTATGAAAACATTTCCCCCTTCTCTATTTTTCTGTTGACTGACAACTAGTTGATCTGATAAAATAATTATTTAACAAAATAACAGGTGAGTGTGAAGGTGTTACTTCTTTCAGGTAACACAGTTGCATTCCAATGGGGACCTTTGGGATTCCCAGTGCCTTTGTGTAAGACCGCAATGCTAATGATGGGAATTTCAGATACCAGGGCCAGATGTTGGGGGTGGGGCAGCAGCATTCTTAGATCAGAGGACTTAGAGATGAAAAAGACTTTAGAAAGGAACTAGTGTAGACCTAGAAAATTTGAATTATTTGCCCAAGGATACATAAGTACTAAGTGGCAGAGCTGGGATCTGAAACTCAAGATATAAAATCCCATAATCTTATGATCTCTTAGTCAAAAAATATTTATTAAACGTCTGCTCCATGCCAGGTATTGTGCTAAACTCTAAGGGATACAAAAAGAAGGACACACACACACACACACACACACAGGTCCCCTGAAGAATCCACAATCTAATGGGGGAGACAATAAGCAAAGAGATAGGTGCAAACAAGCTACATACAGGAAAAAATAGGGAATGATTAAAACAGGGAAGGTACTAGAATTGAGAGGCTGGGAAAGGTTTTCTGTAGATGGTGGGGTTTTAGTTTAGACTTCATGGAAGCCAGAGAGGGCAGCAAGCAGAGATGAGTGAGGAAGGGAGACATTCCAGGGTCAGGAGACAGGTAGAGAAAATGACTAGAGCTGAGAGACTGTACCTTTTCATTTAGCTAGAACCAACTCTGCCCCAGTCTAGGGCCAACTTTAGCAAGACAGACCCTGTATGAAGTAGCTGGTATACTCTAACATGACACTTGGAAAGGGCATTTGACTAATGATGAAGCACTGGTGTAGCCTGGGAATATTGTCAAGATTCTATAAGTTTCTTATGCTGATCCATAGAGCAATGAGTTCATGGTTCAAGGAGTTGAAAAAAGCATCATTACAATTTTTTTGTCAATTTATTACTAGGATTACTTTTTAACATTTGTCAAGCACGTGCTGTACAGAATTGGAAATGGTCCCTCTTGCTTTGGGATTACAATCCTGGGAAACAGCCAGTCTTAGCAATGTGAGCTATGAGAGGAGCTTACTTAGTGAAGCAAAAAAGTCTAAGAAAGGATACTCTTGATTGTTATGTATTCAGCTCCACATTCTTGATACCAATTTGACCTTATCTGACTTTGTAAAGATGATACAGTTTGTTATTATGAAAAAAGGCCAAGGGGTTCAACCACAAACACAAGGTCATTTGCCATTCAGGAATGAATCTTGAAACAAGGAAGCACAGGGGACATTGTACGCAGTGTGTGAATGTGTTTGTTTAAAAATAATAACAATAAACTGAAAGGCAGCAGGGCATTGGGACTAGAAAACTGGCCTGGGAGTCAGGAAAACCTGAGTTTAAGAAGTGATCCTCAACCAAATGTATGCTGTATCATGGTTGCCCTTTCTGGCTTGAGGATTTTCTAATATAAGTATAACTTCTTTTTAAAAAAAAAAATTTTTTTTTGAGTTACATTTTAAGTTCCTGACTTTTTCCTTCTGTCCCTCCCTACCCTGTACTAGAGAAGGCCATCATTTCACACACACCCACACCCACCCACACCCACCCCCCCACACACACACATGCACACACGCAAAATATATATGCATGTTATGCATATTTCTATTTATTAGTTTTTTTCTCTGAAAGTAGCATCTTCTTTCATAGGTCTTTTGTAGTTGATTTGAGTATTTATAATATTCAGAATAACTTTAATCATTCAGTTTTTCTTCAAATAACATTCCTATTACTATAAATATTGTTCTCTTGGTTCTGCTCATTTCACTCTTTTTTATTTCATGCAAGTTTTTTCATGTTTTTTTCTAAAATCAACCAGCTCATCACTTATTACAGCACAGTAATAGTTCATCACAGTCATATACTGCAGCTTGTTTAGCCATTCCCCAATTCATCAGCATTCTGTCAATGTCCAGTTCTTTGCACCACGTGAGCATATCTTAACATATGATATTATTCTGTCTTCTCTTCTTATTATATGTTGTTTGTCCTTCCTTTGCAAAAAGGACCCATGACATCACAGTGTGATGTCTTGACATGTGTGAATTAGATTTAAGTGACGTAGTATTGCACTAAGTCCTCAACTTCACACTCTTTTCCAGAATCCAGCAGTTAGACAAAAGTCAGGATTACTGGCAATGACCTGGGATGCTGTGGATAAACCTGGTCTTTTCAGTGCTTGATCAAGCTCTAAGCTCTGTGCAATGCCTACTTCAGTCTCTTTTATGGCCATTAGAGCAAATTATTCTCATCTGCCCCTTCTGCTGGGGGAGGTCTTCACATGCTTGCATTCATAATGGTGACAGGCAGTGTCACTGGTGAGAAAAGACAATTAAGCCAGGAATCTGCTAAGAAAAGGCAGTTTGTCTCTACCCTCTTCTTGGGGTAGACATCTCCCTAACTCACTGATGGGTTTGAGACCTGTTGGTTATCTAATCCGGTTTAGCATGTCTGCTGAGATGGTTTTACCTGGTGTAACACCATACTACAGCAGATTCCCAAAAGAATGCTACTGTGAACAGCTTTTAAGGTTCGGATTACACAGTATAGTGAACACTCTGTTTATTCCATTACAAATCAAGGCAAACCTTCATTACAAATCACAATATAATATTCACAACAAATCAAGGTACAGTACAATATTCATAGCATTACATCTTATCACAGAAAATCACAATATAGTGTTCATAGCAGCTTAACATTAGAATAGCCACACAGTTTTCACTACAGTGGCCAAAATATTTAGAACAAAGCATTCAATCAATTCACAATACAATAATCAATTTTCAATCATTCAGTCAATTCACAATACAATAATCAGTCTTCCACTCATGGGGCAACCATTAACTTAATCATTCAATCAACTCATAATACAATAATCAATCTTCCACTCATGGAGCAATCATACATCAACTCAATCAGTCATTAAATACAATCAGAAAAATCACACAAAACCTCCACCCCTTGGTGTCCAGCAAACCTCAATTTCATCCGAGGGGAGACCTCTTCTTCATCTTGACTCAGGGTGGTCTCTCTGATTCCCTGGATCCCCTTCCGTGGTCCTGGCTCCCTCCTGAATCCACCAAATAGTCACCTGGATTCAGAAGCCGACAGCTCCCAGGTCCTTGCCCAGTCCTCAGAGGTAGACAGCTCCCAGGTCTTTGTCCAGTCCTCAGGGCAATCCCTGGCACACACTGAAGTTCACGAGGTCCAGCACATCTCAAACCTTTCATCACGTTTCTTGCCTGGAACTCAAGGATCAGCCAGGCCAGGAACAAAGTCTTATTCAGGTCATGCTTCTTCAGTCCTCCAGCAGTTCAGCTGGCCCTAGGACCCAGAAGGAACATCAACCTTGCAGGAGGCCTTCCAGACAAGCCCTCTCAGCCTTCCAGGTGGCCTTCACCAGATTCTGGTTTCAGAAAAACTCCATCTCAGTTCTCAGTCAGCTTCCAGATGCTGGGAGAGAAATTCTCCCTCCCTCCCTCCCTCTCTCTCTCTCTCTCTCTCTCTCTCTCTCTCTCTTTCTTTCTTTCTCTTTCTCTCTCTCTCTCTCTCTCTCTTTCTCTCTCTCTCTCTCTCTCTTTTTCCCAGCAGGCTTCAGTCTCCACAATTTTTCTTTCACCAGGAGCAACATTCCAATTCTGTCTGTCTGTCTCTAGAATTCTTGCTTATATACACACACTGGCCTCCTTTGTCAGCCAATCCCCTTCTTCCATGTCAACAGGGGAGTTCACACCCTCTCAAAAGTGGGACAGAATTCACACCTTCCCTACTTAGCCCCAAGTTACTAAGTGCTAAGTGTCTGCCAAATTGATTGCTGTTCCACGTGGGTGTGGCCACTGTACATGGTATAGTCTTGGAACCACAGGTGAGAATTGAGTGCAAGATGGACACCAAAGGTAGAAAAGGCCTCAGTAAGCCCTATGCCAAAGGTGCTAGTCTTCCTGAAATGCCCATATGCCCCTAATATATACCTTTTAATAAATCATATATTCATTCATGGCCATATTCCAGTCATGAAGTCCCATTCTACAACATGTTAGTGTTGTCTAAAAAGGCTGAATTTACCACTTTACATTGAGATCTCTAGTTCAACTTGCTTATTGCTCATACTTTGAACATATGTATATAGACAGTTAAGGTCATGGGTTTTAGTCAGTCAGTCAACAAGCATTTATTTAGTGCCCACTAGGTGCCAGGCTCTGTGCTAAACACTGGAGATACGAAAGGAAGGCAAAAGATAGTCCTTGCTCTCAAGGAATTCACAGTCTAAAGAGGGAGATAACATACAGACAACTATTTACAAAAATTGGATACTAGCTCTTGAATTATTGGTCCTCTCTACTGATGGTCTTCTTAGAAATCTCAGAGCTACATATGAATGTGAGTCATTGCTACAATTATTCTTTTTCATGCCTGGTTTAGCATAGGTATATGGATATTTCTGTCTACATCCATCCCCATTTTCAATTTGAAGCCCTTTTGATCAGATTTGCCTATCTCAAAATAAATATATTTTAATTTCCCCTTACTAGATATACCAGACCCCTGGACCAAAGTAATTTCTATGTTTTAATCCATGATCCAGAGATTCATATTCCATTTTTAGATACCAAGGTATTGTCTTGACCTTCCTGTCACAGAAAAAAGTAACCCAACAGACCCATTCACGCTAAGATGTTAGAGACTTAATGCGTTTTCCTGGTCAGGGGTATTCACATTGAAAAAAAAAAAGACAGTGCTAGTCATCAATCAATAATAGTAGAATTGTAGATATCAACAGAAGGCATTTTGTGTCAAGGTCATTGATTATGCCCCTCCCCCCAAATCATATCACATTGGTGGCTGCCTGCTCTACCTATGGATAGTCCATGCTGCTCAGAACAGAGTCCAGAATGTTGAATATCAAGCAAAAAAAAAATACATCTTAATCCATAGTTTAAAAAGGAAAATAGAGGTTATACCTTCCAAAAATCTTAAGAATGAAATGTGCTCCCTTTTTTTGCATATTTTTTTATTATGAAGTGAAATGATTTGTTCATTAAAAGAACTTAGTGAACATGTTTACATCACCCTAAATTCTCCTTTGATCTTGTCTGTGTACGTACATATATTTAGACAGGGTTATAAGCAAGGTGTATATAGCCTCTTCTGCTTTTGAAATCTGTCACTATTTTACATATGCCTTTCTAAGCATTGACACATTGCACATACTATCCACTTTTAACAGCCCTATAGTACACTGTATATCCTAGTTTGCTTAACCAGTTTTTCTATTGTGGAGTATTTGTATAGTTTCTTAGCTTTTGTTATTATAAAGAAGAGTCAATACTTAAGGTGAATTTTCACTTTTCATCATTTTTTACTTATGTATGTGAGTTACCATAAAGCCTCATTCCCATATTAGCATTTATAGTTTCCGCAGCAGTTGGTATCATTTTTATTCATGTTTCCAAAAGCATTTTGTAAGATAAATTCCCCTTATTCATTTAATCTCCTTCATATAACTATTGCACCTATGGCATCTTTTTATGTTTTTTTTTTCTTTTGGATTTTTTTCCCTTAAGATTTATTCTCTTGAATGCGACAATCAGTCAAAAGGTGCAAATTGACCTACATGTTGTCAGATTGTTCTTCAGAAAATTTGAACCAATTCTCAGAGCTCTCAACAATGACTAGTTGTATAGCATTTATTTCTTTATATTCTCACCCAAACGAGGCTTTCTCGCTTTATTTTTTCTAGTTTAGTGAGATTTATAATGATACATACTCTCAATGTGTTTTCATTTATATCATTGTTAAAGACATATTTTCCCCCTTGTGATTTACTGTATTTCCTCCCATGTAAATTATTTTCTTTGAATACTCATTTAACAATATCTAGGTATTATTTTAATATTCTTGCACTTTGCGTTTTCGGTTATATTTATATAGATAGACTTCTTAAAATTTTGTGCTATGCCTCTGATAATTTTTGTTGTATTTTCTTCAAAAGTATTTTTTAATTTTTAGTCAAATAAATAACTAAAAAGCTGATAGCTATTTTCTCAGCAGCACAATTTGTTTTTCTATGGATGCCTTTTCTTTTTGTATCACATTCATTTCTGTTTTTGGTAGTTTGATTTATTTTAAGATCCATTTATACAATCTATAGTTTATTTAATTATTTTAGGTATTTAGTTATGTTTATTTCATTCTGAAGAGGCTTAAACACCACTCAAAAGAACTGAACCTATCTCATTAGAGTGTTCAGAGGCTTAGGTAATGTACATGAAAGGGCTTCCTAACCTTCAAAACCTATCTATGTTAATTACTGTTGGTTGCGTGTTCCCACTTCGGTATTAATTCTCAGTGATCCTCAACCAAGGGTTTAACACTATTATTTCCCATTCTAGGTTGTGGATATTTTAAAATGAGTATATCTTCTTAATCCATAATATTATTTACTTTTTTAAACCTAATCTATTCCTTTTGAAAGTCTCTTCTATTTGCAATTTGAATATAGTGTCATCAGGTGGTAGGTAAGTGTCATGAACTTGTCATTTGTAGGTACATTGATCGCAGTGGTGCCCCATGGTCTAGGTCCTTTTGTACCCTTCTACTCTGTTCTTCTTGTCCTATATAGAATATGAATCCCCTCATCACAGATCAATGTTAGTATTACAACCCAGGGAGGGCATGAAGATTCAGATATCACTCTAAACCCTTGCTGCACATACTCCTGCTAAATTCTGGTACTCCCAGGAAGCAACTTGTGCAAACCTCCTGGGCTCCAAGCTCCCAAATCTTCTCTACACCTTCAGTTCTCTGGAGTACATTCTACTTTTCCCACATTCTTTTACTCTTAAAGAAGCTGAGCAATTTTCAGAAACACCCACTGTTTTACTTGAGCCCACTTTGGACTCTGCACTGAGTCTTAGGGCTAACTCTCCTAACAGGATCATATCAGCCCTGGTACTCACAACTTATCAGTAACTTCTACCCCTGGGACTCCTGTGATTGGAGGATGTAGGAGGGATCACCTCCCCGAACATCCATTTAAGGAGGGTACACTGACTAGCCATCTCTTCGTTTCCCATTTGGCTCTACTTCTTTGGACTTCTCTGTCATGCAAAACACTGCCCCCAACCCTGGGGGCACATTCTCCCCTCTAATACCTCAGTCCCTGGGGAGAGTGGGATCAAACTGAAAGCAGTTTCTACACAGTATTTACCCTACTAGGTTCACTCCTATATTTGGCATAGATGATACCTCTCCCCTGCCCTTTTCACTTCCCTTTGGTATGTTGTCTTCTCCATTAGATTGTAAGCTTCTTGAGGGCAGGGACTATCTTTTTTTATCTTATTTATATTCCCATCATTTAGCACAATGTTGGCACTTAATAAATATTTCTTGACCCACTATTGTCTGCCCATTAATAATCCACAGGCAAACCCTCCATCTATGCCACTACAACCCCACCACTGCCCCAGCTATCACAAAATGCTTGAAACAACACTAATGTTTCTTAACCAGTGTAACAATTAATTTAGCAGGTACTTGGTCCTTAGTAACTAAGGGCTAAGTACTTCTGTGAAAGAGGCAGAAGGTGTAAACTCTGTCTCGTGTGTGAACAGAGGGCATGAACTCTGTCTCCTGTTGCTGATGTGGCAGGAGGGGGTTGGCTGAGACAGGGGGTCAGTGTGTGTATATAAGATTTCCAGAGACAGAGAATCAGAATCAGGAATGTTCCTCCTGGTGGCTCTTGGTGGAGGAAGAATCATGGAGACTGAAGCTGGCTGAGAGAGAGGGGAGGGGGAGAGAGAGAGAGGGAAACAGAGAGGGGGGGAGAGAGAGA
>JAQQSV010017074.1:0-11689 GCA_028646515.1 Pseudochirops corinnae
CTTCCATCTTGAGGCTTGTAGAGTTGTCTTTAGCTGTGCGTTGTTGAGGATAGTCCAGTTTCAAGATCATTTTTGCCATTTTCCTGTGTATTTACTTTTACGTTGCAATCTCGGGGTATATATTGACTTAGTTTAGAGAACCCTGTCAGAATACCTCAGATGATTTATTTACTCTGTCCTCTGCAATGGATGTTGGCATGTAAGCTGCACTTATCTTCATGTTTTTTGGCTTGCTTATGAACAACATAAACAAGCAGAATCATGTATCATAATCAACAAGGATATATTAGGCATCTATTTATGTGCCAGTTACTGTAATAGGTATTAAAGATATAAAGATTAAAATTAAACAGCCCCTGCCCTCAAAGGAATTTATATTTTATTTGATAAATTATTATCACTAATTTATTATTTATGTTGTCTTTATTATACCTTGAAGTATTATGAGCATTTCAAGGCAAAATAACCAAGTTTTGGTTTTTTCCCATCAGGCTTCAAGGAGAAAGCAAAACAAAACTCATTGCAGTACTCAATCCATCCCATGGTTGGCCCTTACTCTCCCTGCTAGTGTCTGCCCTTTTCTGAAGATATTCTGAACCAATTCTATCGAATTGCTATCACCTCTGGTGCTTTTCAACATAATCTCCCATCATCCTCCTCAACAGAATTTTATAAATGAGTTTGTATTCTAAACCTGTGTTGCCCTTGACTGGCACATCTTTCTGCTTGGCACAAAGATGAAATGACAACCGGCCATGGTAAGTTTGGGGGCTCTTTTGGCCAGACCTCCTGACTAAAATGATGTTTTAATAAAAATAAACTTACACAAGAAATGGTAAAAATTAAACTCAATAAATATATTTTCTTCCCCTCCCCTATTTCTCATTTGGGTGATTCTTGGCTTGTTTGAATAGGTCAGATTGAAGGTTATTGTATTACAGTGTTTTCTACTCTTGTTTATCTTTTCTTCAAACTTGTTGATCGTGGCCCTTGTTCTAATTAGTTGATTGTCTGAGTGCACAGAGACAGCTAATTCTAAAATTATTTCCGCAAAATCAGGCATTTTTTTCTGTTTATTTTGGTAATATTTGGTGCTTGTCATGTCACCTTCTGGCTCTGTTTAAGAAGAATATATCTATGGCGACCTCTTGGCCGAAAGGTAATGAACAAGGCGTGCAGAATGGAACATAAATTTTCAAACATAGACAACGTGTTCATTGTTTTACTTGACTATATTTGGATTCTGTCAGTGTGGCATGGTGGATAGAGAGCTGGCTATGGAGCCCAGAAGACATGGGTCCAAGTCCCACTTCTGACACATGCTGGCTTTGTGATCCTAGATAAGTCATGTAACCCTTTGGCACCCCATGCAACTATTCACAAAGTACAAAGAAGGTGCCAATCTATATTGGTAGGACTTCCTCACTGGGATCTTCCTATACCCATGATATCACAAGTCTAGGGGGAAAAAAAACTGTAATACCCTATTTGTTATAAGAGAAGACTTTTATTTTATTGGAGAGGAGTTAATAGGTAGTGATAGAAATGCAAAAAGAGAAAGCAAAGATCATCAATAAACTTTAAAAATACACAGGCAAAAATGAAAAGTTCAGAAAGAGACATGAAGGCAACAATTTTGTTACTATTGTGTTAAATTTAATATGGAATAGGAATTGGATCTATGATTTCAGAAGTGTAGAAAACCCCAGATAAGGAAATTCCAGTCAGCGTCTTCACGTAGCACTCCAAGAGGCTGGGTGTCTTACCAGTGCATGAAGTCTATATCAGAGGCAGGCTTTGAACTCAGGTCTTCATAACTGCAGAACTTGTTTTATATCTACTAAACTAAACACTTAAGAGGAAAAAAAAACAAAAATGTGTAACGAGAATTTCATCGTTTCTTACAAAGAGCTCATTTATTCATAGTTATATGCTGAGATGTTTGTTGTTGATGATTAAATTGATAATAAAAATATATAATAAAATATAAAAATAAACATATGTATACATATATAATATTCCTAATATATACTCATGAGACTTCTAGCTCTTCCTGGCCTTTTAAATTTCTTATCCACATGTGGGTTTTCCAACTTTTCACTATCCTCCCTGGTACCTGACCTTTGCAAGGGATGTGTTATCTTGGTTTGGAGGATCTTATGAAGTCCTTCATAGAATTTTTCTGCCTCTTCTCCCTCTGCCACATATATAGGCACGCAAACCGCGCTAATCTTTGCCATGCTCCTTCTGCTTCTGCTCATAACAAGCACTGAAAGACAAAATGACCAAATGTCCCATGAAATGATGTTTCTTGTTGCCTTTGGGCACCCACATAATGAAACTAACTCGGCCAACTCTTGTTCATCTCCCCAAGGAAAACTATTTAAGTACAACTTCCTTTTATGGAGCAGTTTCATTCATTGCCAGAATGTTCACATAGACGTAGTTCAGTTCTGCCTAGGCTATATCAGTTAACTGATCAGTGTACACAGATCTCACCTTTACAGTAATAGCAGCTGAGTTAATATTTATAGATAGTCTGAAAACATTCTTAGCATTCTCTGCCCCCCTTTCCACCATTCAACTGTCATCACTGAAGGCAGAGGTTTTACAGGGCTGGGGTTTTTCTCCCTTTATTTCATGGATTACTGTGGATTTGGCCATGGCCAAAAAAATTCATCATTTCCTGGTAACGAGGCCCTTAGTAACTTAGCTTGTTTGGTCCTTGGACAGCAGACTTGATCTGTCTCTGGGACTAAATAAACTCTTATGCAGTTTCATTCAACAAGTAAAAGCTGTTAGATCTCATGCCTTGTGGCCATGGCTTTCAAGGACTCCACTCTATGATAAAGCATCAGAGGCCTTGTGGAGTTAAATTATTTAGCACTTTCAAAAGCCCAACTTCTAATTCTAATAAATAAGATAAAATAAAATAAATAAATAAATTTTAAAAACCCACAAGCCAGGCATCCATAGACGTTATGGCCCTCTGGGCTTTGGTGTGCATATGTGTATGTGTCTGTCTTTCTGTCTTAGTAACATGGGTGACAGGAAGTTTTTATCCACTTTTCCCAGTCTGTCTAACAAGGCTGATCTTTTTCACGTTGCTCTGGATTTTACTTAGGAAACTTTGTAGTGTTTCACGGTCCAATGTAATTAGAATAATGATAAAATGAGAATGAAAATACCTGTAGTTCCTATTTTATAGGGTTATTTTGAGACTTAAATGAAATAATCTATGTAAAGCACTTTGCAAACTTTCAAGCACCAAATAAACAACATTTATTATAATTATCCTATTATTTGTGCTTTTGATTAAAATAAATCACCTAGGATAAGTCAGATAGCACAACAGATAGACCACCTCCTCCGGGAGTGGAGTCAAGAAGACCTGAGGTCAAATCAGAACTCAAGACGTTTCCTGTGTGAACCTGGGCAAGTCACTTAATCCTTTTGCCTCAGTTTCCTCATCTCTAAAATAGAGATAATAATAGCACTTACCTCCCAAAGTTGTGAGGATCAAATGAAAAAATAATTGTGAAGTGCCTAGCACAATGCTTGGCACATAGTAAGTGCTATGTAACTATTAGCTATCATTACTATTATTATTATCTTAGTCTTTGATTTTGTATTTTGCATATGACTTGAATAGCATTATAGTATTCACTATAGCAGTATAGTATTCAGACTTGGAATTTCATCTGAATTTTCCTCAGTGGTATTCTGAACTCAATGGCCCAAAGATGTGTATGAAGATTATGCTGGCATAGGGAAATAGTCAGGACATGTGTTTTCAGTGGGTTAATGTGAGCTTAAGACTTAAGCCTAAATGTGTTAGGACAGGGAGAACATTTCATGGTATGGAATAAGTCCAAGGTGAAGAAAACCAGTGATGTGAAGACAACAGATAAGAAGTGGGGGAGAGGGACTAGAAAAGTGAGTAGAAATGAAGTTAAAGGAACAAATCAAGGAGAAGGTACTTTCCTTTGCTTCTTTGCACATTTGGGGTACTCTAGGTATAGAATATTAGACTTTTTTTATATGTTAATTAGCTTTTCTGAACTTCTTTTTTCCCTTTTAAAAAATTCTTTACTATTAGAGATGGCTCCTACGTGTGGGAGGTAGAGATGGGGATGGAGGTTGTATTGGAGAAATACATTAGGAAGCACAGATGATATTGAAACAAAATATGGCTATACAATTTTTTAAAGAAAGAGAACTGGAGATTTTAGTGCTTGGGAATCTCAGCATGAGACACTAGTATGATATGGCAGCTAAGAAAGCTAATGCAATTGTAGCCTGTATTGAGAGAGACCTGCTATTGAACTCTGCCCTTATAAGACCATAAAGTATTGATTCTAACAGTAAGCACCCTAGCATACCTAGGATGGCTGCTAGCAGAAGTTCTTTGATCTGCTTTTCTAAAGAAAAGCAACTCAAAAGGGGTTAGCAATCTTACTTTAATCAAACACACATATATATCATTCATTTAGTTCAGGGGAAAAAGTCAGCAATCTGAACTTCAGAGAACACAAACAGAAATTACAAACAGACAAAAAAATACAGAGAAAATAACATGATTCAACAGACCAACAGACAGGGCTTCTAGCTGTCTGACCATTACATACATACAGTGTTAGTTACCAGATAGAGAAGCACCAACATCTGAGTTTTCAAAGCCAAGGAGCACAATGACTGCCCAGAGTCTTATCTGGCCAGATCACACAATTCTTCTCATAAGTGAGACCGAAAGCAAAATCTCACCTCAGGGTATATATATAACCTTCTCTGGGGTCAGAGAACATCACAACCTTTGTGACCCACTGCCTAATTACAAAGTAACAAAAGGTGTGGGCCTTCCTGAGAAACAGGCCTCCCTTAAGCAAGCTTCTCTTATTGGACTCCAAGTGAGGCCCATTAAGGGGCAGGGAAGATCATCAAATTCCCTTACCATTATATGATTTTAGATTCTAGAACCACATTTTAGTAAAATTGTTGATAAGTTGGAGATAGTTGCCCAGAGGAGAGTAACCAAGATGGCAAAGGGTCTTGAGTTCATGCCCTCATTGAAGTAACTAGGGATGTTCATCCTGGAGAATAGATGATGGTAGGGAGTGGAGGGAGGAGGGACAAGAAAGAGAGATTATTGCTACTTTCAAGAATTTGAAAGGTTGTCCTGTGAGACAGTTAACATACCTGTTCTTCTTGGCTTAAGAAGGAACAAAAGGGACAAATGGAAGTTACAAAGAAGCTTGATCTACTGCCTCCAAGCAGAGTCCATGTTTGGACAGTATCACCAGTTTCTATACCTCTTACCTAAGAAAAAAGCATCCTGCCTACTAGATCTAATGAAGAATAGAATGGATTGCTTTGGGAAGTCGTGGCTTCATCCCTATTGGAGGTCTTCAAGCAATGCCTTAAAAGCTATTGGTTTTGCATGTAGTACAAGGGATTCTTTTTCAAGTACAGTTTGGACTAGATAGCCAATGAGGTCCCTCAGACTCCTTTGAAAAGAGCCTAGGACCTACCTCAGATGGTCTGAGACTTGAGATCCTGGCTAACCAGAAAGATATGACATCCAAGGGCAACAATATTTTAGAATATAAACTCACTTGTAAACTATTTTCTAGAAGAGAGTGGAAGATTATGGACAACGTAACTTTAGAGAAGAATAAGAAGGGATGGGAAAAACAAATTTACAGAGAGTTTGGCAGGAGATCTAAATAAACTAAGTCATAGGATCATAGATTTGGATCTGGAATGGCATGTACTGATGATCTGGAAGGAAAACAGGAAACAGACAAAAATTGAGATCTATAAAGATTTCAATAGAAAACTGTTTTTTCTAGCAAAATCCATGGAGCCACCTCATGGTCCTTTATCTACTGGATGAAACATCAAAGAAATAATGACTGGAGGAACAAGAGGAATAGATCAATTATAAAGAGGGGAAAGTCCTGGAGTCAATCCAGTTCTGAGGGTACTGAGAGTTGGATTTCCAATATATCTGAAAGAAGAGAGAATTCTAAATACTTGGAAGAGATTCATGGAACTTATCATAAAAATTTAAAAAAGGAAGAGGAAGGTGACTGAGACACTAACAGTAGCCATATGTCTACTTTTCTATCTCTATAAAATCTTTATGAGAACCATCTACAGACATATCAAGAGCATCCTTCCAAGTTTATTGCACATTATTCTCCCTCACACATGCTTTGTTCTAGCTATACTGACCTACTTCCCCGTACACAAGAGAGTAACATGGCCAGACCTGTGCTTTAGGAATATCATCATAGATTGAAGAAGGAAGAGACTGGGGACAAGGGAACCAATTCTGATGTTATTGCAGTAGTCTAGCCTTGAGGTGATAAAGGTCTCTAAAGTATGCTGGTGGCTATGAGAAGTGAGAAAAGGACAGACACAGGAGAAATTGTAGAGGGAAAATCAGCACAACTTGGCATCTTATTTGGATATTTGGAGCAAGGCAGAAGAAAAAGTTGGGGATGACTCTGGGGTTGTAGACCTGTGTGAATGGAAGGATGATCATACCCTGTACAGAAACAGGTTTGCATGTAATCTCCGCCATTAGATTATAAGCTCCTTGAGGGCAGGGACTGACTTTTGCCTCTTTTTGTACTCCCAGTGCTTAGCACGAGGTCTGGCACGTAGAAGGTGCTTAATAAATGTTTATTGATTGATCTGAAATTATGAAGTTGATTAGGTTTTGGCAGGTAAGATAACAGAAATAATTTTGCTTGATGACCTTCTGATTACTAATATCAAGTGAGGCAGGTAGAAAGGATAGGTAGGCACATCAGAGAGCTTCACCACTGTCATAAAGGATGTACAATGCAGAACCCAAATGTCAGAAAGATGCTCTGTACATGATGAGTTCCTCTAGATGTTCCTGTTTTCATGAATGACACTGTGCTGATTTCATCAAGCCCAGGGATGTTGCAGAGTCTCCTGAATAAGAACCCCTAAAAGAGTTTGGCCTGATTATGAACACAGGGAAAAAAAATGTGAATGTAAATTAAGTGAATAAAGGCTTATCATGAGGATGATGGTATACAGTTGAATGGACAACCTATAAAACTTGGTCTATCAATACATAAAACTTGAACAGACCCAGTGGATGTACACCATACTACATTCAGAACTGGAAAGGAAGAGAGTGAGTCGACTTGTCTTTGTTAAATTATGTGGTGCTTTTAGTGACATTCAGGCTTCTCCTTAAAATAAAGACAAAAATGTAATACCACACTCTCCAACCAGGTAAAGGTGCAGGTCTCCCAAAGGGCCATAGAGAAGTTCATGATCATTGTGATTAAGCTGTGATATATTACCAACAATCAGTTGAACAGTAGAATCATCATAAAGTCTATCAGAGAGATGCATGACTATAAAAAGAGGTGGGTTGGCCATGTAGCAAGATGGAAGGATAATTTGGATGTTCTCTTTGCTCTACTAGTAGCCACATAATGTCAAAAAAAATCTAGAACAGGGGTTCTTAATCTGCAGTCTGTGAACTTTTTAAGAAAATAAACTATTGTGATAACTATTTCAATATTACTGGTTTTCTCTGCAATCCTATGCATTTTATTTTATGGATATATAACCATTATTCTGAGAATGGGTCCATAGGCTTTACCAGACAACAAAGGGATCCATGAAGGTCCCCAGAATGTTGGATGGGCCTTGCAGGGTTTACAGGAGGATACGGACAAGATTGTTATGAGACAAGAAGCTTAGAAAGAGTATGATTGTTGTTTGTCCTCTGTTCTCAAAGAGGACCATGATATCAGGAAGGTAATGCCATGACTTGCAAGTGAATTGGATTTAAGTGAGGCAGGGCTGTGCAAAGTCACCAACCTCACTTTCTCTGGAGCCATCTGGGTCCAGTGGCAAGATATAGATCAGAATGACTGGAGATGACCGCAGAAATGGTATGATATGCATTGGAGGCAATACCCACACTGGTTAAATCACATACCTGTTGAAGTAATAATAATAATAGCTCACATTTGTATGGTTCTCTAAGAATGACAAAATTCTCTACATACATTATCTCATTTGATCTTTGTGACAATTTTGTGAGGTAAGTGATGTTATTACCCTCACTTTACAGCTGAAGAATCTGGGGCTAAGAAAAGTTGTGACTTATATACAGCTAGTAAGGATATGAGGTATGATTTCAACCCAGGTCTTCCTAATTCCAAGTCCATCACTACCTACTATGCTGTGCTGTTAGATATGTTTATACATCAATTGCAACCAGAAAGTGTTGATGTTCTGATGTCAACCTGGAGAGATTTTTCCAAGACTATGTATTTGGCCCTATAGAAGAGAATCTGGCCATGAATGGAAGGTTAGTCTGGATGACATTGGAGGTCTCTCTCAAATGTGAGATTCTGTGATTATTCAAAATCAGGCATTGGTTTCCTGTTTTATAAAAAGCACTCTGAACACTTTATTGGTAGGACTTTCCTTTAGCAGCACAGTTAATCCAGGGCTGCCAAGTGAACAGTCAAATCAACAAGTATCAACTAACGTGCCCAGAGCTATATCAGGAACAGTAGGAAATACAAGGAAAGTATCAAGCAGCACATTTCCCACTCTTGCAGTCTGGTTGGGGAAAAAAAAAAGATTTATGCACGATAAAGCATTAGAAATCACAGATCTTAGAGTTGAAGGAGACCTTAAATGTCATTTAGATAAAATTTCCATTCAGAGATCAACCAATGTGGTTCAGGATTCTCATCCACTGGTTCTTTTATTAGCCTACAAATGTCTCAGTAGCCAGGTTTTCCTGATTCCCAGTTCATCACTTCCCATTATACCATGTTGTTAGGTAGATGAATATATACAGAAAAATGTGCTTGATTTTCAAAAAAGGGAACTAAGGGTAGATTCTTCAAACTATACACCTGTCATCTTGAATTTGATTCCTGGAAAAATTGTTTAGTATCAAAGGGAGAGTGCATAAGCATTTATACAAGGAAACAGATTATGACAGGTCCCCAGAGTTTCAGTAAGACCGGGTCAAACCAGAACAATGTTTCCTTCCTAAAAGTGTGACTAGCTGGATACATCAAGGCAAGCCACAAATATACCTAGGCATATACCTAGATTTCAGCAAGGCATTTAATAAAGTCCCTCATGCTATCTTTCATCAATTCACAAGCATTTCTTAAGTGCCAATTATGTGCCATTGTGAACAAGATAAAGAGCTGTGGGTAGACAATATAGTGCAATTAGGTGATTTCAGAACTAATTGAATGATTGAATCCAAAGAAAATTGTCATTTATTGATCAATGTCAACTTGAAAAGAGGTCATTTGTGGAGTATAATATTATTTCCTACATACAAATCTAAGAGTACACCATAAGACAAATGGTCTCATCAGTGGCAGAGAAGAGTGGGAAGTTGTTTTCCTAAGTGGGCTGAGAACTGAGAAGGATTGGGGGGGTGGGGTGGGGCGGATAGGAGGAAGAAGGTATCTGTACAGGGGTGTGGTGGAGAGAAGTCCTAAGAGTCAGAAACATAGCCAAGGAGGGGAATGAAGTGTGGCCAGCCCAGGCCTGTCCCTAAAATGGAAGCCCTGGAAGGAACTTGGCAATGGGAGAAGAGGGCCAGTATGGTGGTGTTGTAGGGTGAGAAAACCCCAGGCATGGAGAGAAGTTTCTCTATGAGAAGGCATCTGAGAGATAGTGGTTAAAAATGGAGAATAAGAAGCACGTCTAGGAAGAGAATGAAGCATGGGTAGCCTGGGCCCATCCCCAATATGGAGGCCCCTGAAGGAACCCAGAGGGTTATTGAACAGTTTGTCTCTGTCATTATTTCTTTTAAAAAATCTTGAATGTATAAATGAGTGGCATCTTCACTAAGTTGAATATCTTGCCAAGTTTTCTTTAAACTGGTTTTACTTTCACTACTTCTCTCTGCTTTATGAGATAAAACTATTCATAACTGCCCATCCTCCTTTGTAAAATTTTACCAACAAATTTATTTTTTAACCTGGTGTTGCCTTTGCTAGCTGTCTTTCTCTGGCAAGTAAGTCAGATGTTTAGTGACTAAATGTTTTCTGGGGTCTTTTGGTCTCCATGTTTTGGCAATTAATTTACATTGGTTAAGCTTTGCATAAATTATTATAATTGGTGTCAGTGTCATTCTGGTGTCTATTTCTAATTTTTGGTTATTTCATTAATTCCTTAGAATGTATGCTATACTCCAAAGAAATCAAAAAAAGAGGAAAAAGACCTATAAATACAAAAATAGAAGCTCTTTTTGTAGTAGCCCCAAATTGGAAACTAATTGAGGGCTTACCTGTTGGGGGAGGAATGAACAAATTATGGCATATGAATATAATGGAATATTATTGTACCTTAAGAAATGATGAAATAGTTTCAGAGAAAACAAAAACGCCTTTATGAACTGATGGAGGGTAAAATGAACAGAACTAGGAGAAGGATATATACAACGACAACATTATGAAAAAAACAACTTTGAAAGACTTTAAAATTATGATCAATGCAATAATAAACCATGAGTCCAGAGGTCTAAAGAGATACCCACCAAATACTTATATCTTGCCACAGAGGTGATGGATTTAAATTGCACAATGAGACATGTATTTTAGATGTCATGACTAATGTGGGAATGTGTTTTGCTGGAGTATGCCTGTTCATTATGATGGTTTTCCTTTTTAAAAATTTTTTCAGTGGGGTGACAGTGAGAAGGAGAGATCATAAGTGCTTATAAAATAAATATTTTTAGAAGAATGTAAACAACTTGAGGGCAGATACTATTTCTTTTTTGTCTTTGTGTTTCCATTGCTTAGTACAGTACCCAATACATACTAAACACTGCCTAAATGCCTAATGATTGATTGTTTAAATAGTTCATGGTTGAATTGTTTAAGTTTTATGATTTTTTGTTATTTTTAAAGCATTTTCTTTATTATTATTATTCTTTCTTGATCAGGGGCGGAGCCAAGATGGCAGCATAGCAGCAGCAACATATTGCAGCTCTCACATAGCCACCCCAAAATACCCATAAAATAGGACTCTAAACCAATCCTAGAACTCCAAAACGCACACAAAGATACTTCCCACTAAAGTCAGCACGGCTACAAGGAACCATATCAGCACTGCGAACTGAAACCAGCCTGGCCTGAAGCCGCGACTGTGCCCGGGGGCAGCTGGCCCGGAGGAGCAGAGGAGCGGATTAGCGGCAGCTACGAGCAGTGTTCAGAACTAGGTCATTGGGAACTGCAGGGAGAAAAGCATTGGGCTGAAAGGCCTCCAGAGCAGAAAAGCGAAAGGCAGAGGTTTTGCACCCGCCTCCGCGTTGCAGCTTCCCGCTCACGGCCTGCAGACAGCAGGGGGACTAAACAATTGTTCTGAGGCCAAGAGCTCTCGTGTTGAGCGGCCTGGATCTGGATCGCGGTCTTGGGCCTCGGTCCTGGGCCTCAGTCCTAGAGTCTTCATTATCCAGTCAGCTGGAAGTAAATAGGAAGAGTCCCAGCATCTTCCTGAGAGCTACGGCAGCCAGGAGGACCCCAGCGATTTGGGACAGAGCTTTCCCTTCTGGAAGCAGAGCCCCACAGAGATTTAAAAAAAAAAATCACAGACTGAACAACCATGAGTAAGAATAAGCATAAGAAGCAAAGTAAGAACAGCTCCCAAA
>JAQQSV010017075.1:0-11689 GCA_028646515.1 Pseudochirops corinnae
TGGGTTTAGGCTCTGTACAGTACAATCTCCCTTCCCCCTTCCTCAGTGATTTCCAAGCCTGGGGCTGTTTACACTAATGCAAGAATGTACTCTAGGTGGGGCTTTTACCTCTTGATTTTTTTGTGTGTCAGGGAGGGGGATGAGAGCCCCTAGATTTCATTCCTCCATCCCAACTTCTGAAAGTCTGGGCATGTAGCTTCAAGAATCCAGGCTGTGGGTTGCTATCCCAGGAAAAACCGCTGACCCTGCTACACGTCCTGCATTCCCTCCTACCCAGTTCCGTCGATCCTCACCTGGGCAGTGAGAGGGCTGCAGAAGCCTCCAGCTGGATGAGTCTGCTGGGTGGGGCTTCCCAGTCTGCTGCACTCTGCTCTCAGGTCTGTGCTGTTGCCACTCCTGTGTGCTCCCTTCTCCCTGCCCCGACCTGATTAGGCACTTCTCTGGGCTGGGAATCTGTCACTCTCTGTCTCACAATGGGTTCTGTCACTCTTAAATCCACTCAAATTTACTTTTTAGTTCGCAAGGATGAAATTCTTGGGGAACTTGTTCAAGTTACTGCTTACTCTCTGCCATCTTAGCTCTGCCCCCTAAGAATAAATTTTCTAAAGCATACAAAGACACAAAACCCTGCATTTTATATAATGATAAAAGAATCCATATGTGCTTGTTTGCATTGCAAGAATAGGAAATTTAAAGAAGTTCTATTTATTAAAGTTATTTACTTAGGGGAGAAAAGGGGAATAGGAATGTGAAGTCCAATAGTATCAGGAAAATTGAGTAGGAAAGGAAAAAGAAGTTGCTGTCACTGTACTGCAATTTACAACATAATGGCAGGAGTAAGTTGGGGCAGCTTAGTTTTAAAGTTCACTTTTGGCAGGAATCAGTTACTTGAGCTTGAAAGGCAAACTGGAATTATATGGGTTAGAAAATTCAGATTAGAGCCAAGAAAATGCTGAAACCTATGAATAAATTATTTCTCCACACATCCCAGTCATGAGAAGTGTCCTGGCATAGATACATATGTACCATTCAAAGAGGCCTCTTTCCTCTGCTTGAGAGTTTAATCACCTCCTAAACTTTGGCTCTTCCTCTCTCTAGCTAAAATCAATTAAGAAAGCTACAATTTGGGAGAGACTCCTTGATACCAGCAGTGTAATTTGAGTTTGGATGCTTCCATCTAGATAAATAAGCATTTCTTTCACAGAATCATGCATGTAGTAGAAGGAACATCTGTTTTATATTGGTTGGCCTAATTCTTTTGAGAAGGAAAGAAAACTATTTTGTTTTCTTGTTACCTGAGGAATAATAGACCCGTGGGGGGGGGGGGGGGAAGGGGTCATGTCAGAAACTTCACCTTTTCTGTAGATGTTCTCTGAGGAATGCTTTCCAAGCTGTTTAGATTCTGTAGGAGAACCTAAGCATTACTTCATTTTAATTGCATATCCTTATTAATTGGTTCTTTATAATCCTATCCTAGCATAATTAATTTTAATTGTGTTTATTCTCCATGAGTACTCACTGCATTTTAAACTTTGCACCTGCTTATGGCTTGACCTACACTATTTTGGGAGATGAACAATGTTTTGTTTGTTTTAAAATGGCTTGATGATTATTTTTTTTAATTGGGAGAAAAGTGTTATGGAAGAAGTTAAGCCTTTGGTGATAAGATAGCTACAAATTTATATATTCATTTTTTCCTCAGTGGCCAAAGCATCATTTAAATTATGTGGAGTAATTTTTAGAGAAATAAAGAGAAAATTTATTTCAGAATAGCAGAAATTCCCCCTGGTCTTCATGATTATCTATGAAAAACTTGTAGTACCAGACCAAGGAAAGTAAGAATAAACTATCTTTGTGTGTAAGAAAATAATAGGAGAAAATTAGCTTTTGATGTCTAAATGTGTCTTAAAGTCAGTAGACCACTTAATGGATTTGTTGATTAGCCCTGTGAAGAGGTCAGTGTTAATGGAGATAGGGATGAATAAATGGCAAGTGGAAATCATTCTCTCTGACCCAGAGGTTTCTTTGCATAATGCTTTGGGCCCTGTAGAAATCAGGATTATAAAACAAGAAAACAAAATCGATGGAATTTGAGTGATCATTAGAGCAGGTGGCAAAAGTGCCTCAGACTTATCTATCACTGCTGGGATAAGACTTCCTAGGAAGTGACTTATACTATGGAAGAATCAGTGGTTAAGTGGGTTTTTGATATTCAAGAGCTTGGAGACATTAGGGAATGTTTGAACAGCAAAGAAATAAATCTTTAGAAAGATGGCTAACAAGGGTGAGTGGGATATAGAACACTTGTCAGTTGCAACTGTCATTGAAAGAGCCTCCAGTTGATTTCTTTGGGGTAATCATTGAATCCATTTTAGATCCTACATGAGGACTGCCCTTTATCTATTTTGAGGTTGATAAAATGGGTAGTTCTGAATACTTGGACTCAAAAAGATGTGATCTGTTCTTGTTTTTCTCTCTCCTTCTCCCTCTCTCTCTCTCTCTCTCTCTCTCACACACACACACACACAAACACACACACACACACGCACACACAAACACTTTTTCTCACTTACTGCCCCTCTGTTTACCACCATCATTCACTTTGCTTCTTCCTATGAAGTTCAGAGTATCATTTTTTTGCCCAATAGAAATCATGGCACCAATTACATATGGCCACTTAGGACATTTATTTCTCTTTTTGAATAGGGTTCAGCACCCTGTTTATCATTTTCCCTTCCTACTCAACATCTATCCTTATGCTATCAAATATTAAAATCCAAGCAGACATCACCTCAAACTGCCTAACTCCAGAATTTCCCAGCTATAAAAGGTTTTTTCACTTTTAAATCCTTTGCCACAATGATGATATGCACTCCCAACATCTGCCTTCCTTTTCCCAAGATGATGACATTAAATACTGCTTTACTAATAAAAGCATATGCAGTCTGGAGTTCTAATTGATATAGTTCAATGAATAATCCATTTTACTTCAGGTGGCAGGGCATCAAATCCTAGCCCTACTGGTGTTCACATGAACTTGGGAAAATATTTTCTGCTCTCTGTGTCTCTGTTTCTTCACCTATAAGACAGCAGGATTGGATCACATAAAGTTAAAAGTCTTGTCCAATTTTTTTTTCGTACTGTCAGATATTTTTATTTAATATTTTATTTTTCTCAGTTAAAGATAAAAAATATTTTAATATTCATTTTTAAAAATTTAAGTTCCAAACTCTCTACCTTTCACACTCCTCCCCCTCCATTAAGAAGGCAAGCAATTTGATATGTTATAATTTGAAGTCATGTATAACATATCCATAATAGCTGCGTTGTGAAAGAAAGCAGCCAAAAAACAAACTCAAGAAAAGTAAAAAAAAACTTTTAAAAATTATGTTTTATTCTATATTCAGACAGCATCAGTTCTTTCTCTGGGAATCAAATGCATTTTTCATCATAAGTCCTTCAGAGTTGTCTTGGACAATTGTACTTCTGATTATAGTTAATTCATTCTCATCTTACGATGGTTCCATGTATGGGAGATGTGGTAATGCCTAATGGAGTAGTGGTGTTTTCTTGGTATTGTTAGACCAAATTAGCACAAGCATCATAGGTATGATATGACGATAGTGATGATCATCTGTGAACAAAAACAAACATGTGCCAACACTCCCTCCACTTTGGCCTTGGCTTGTAGCCTTTTAAAGTTGAAGAATTTACCAAAAGTGATGTAGCTGACCTTTCTGCCATGTTTGTCTTCACTGAAGGCATTTGACAACATGGCTAAAAACACCATACTAAAAAAAAAAAATGGGAGCAAGGATCCAGCCCTGTTTCACTCTCAAAATCTCTCTTAAAAACTTTGAAATCGATTGTGTGATATGGGAGATACTGGCACAAGTCTGCCTGGAATGAAATGCCCTTATCAGAGAAGGTTCTGTCTTTTTAAGCAAAGCAGAATTGAAATAGTTCAAAAGAAGTTCAAGATGTACAAATTTAGAGAATTCACCCCAAATTTATGCATGAATTATCTGTGCCTAACCTGTGGAAGACCATGCTCAGCCTGTATTGATCTGATCAACTACAGTCAGATGTGTTATACTTTGACTCTAACATAGTGATGTTATTTTCGTCCTCTTCAAGAATGAAGAACAACAGTTATCTTACAATATTGTTGTTACTTTGTACACAGCACATTTCACTTTGCATCAGTCAATGCAAGTCTTTTCAGGCTTGAAAGTCTTTCAGGTGAAAGTCTTTTCAGGTTTTCTTAGTAAATTTTCTATTCATTTCTTTTTTTTTTTTATCAAGAATGCTTGAAAGTCCCCCACCTCATTGAATGACCATATTTTCCCTTGAAACATTATACTCAGTTTTGCTGTGTAGGTGATTCTTGGTTTTAATTCTAGCTCCCTTGATCTCCAGAATATCATATTCCAGCCCCTTCAATCCCTTGATGTAGAAGGTGCTAGGTCCTGGGTTATCCTGATTGTGTTCCCACAGTATTCAAATTGTTTCTTCTTGGAAGCTTGTAATATTCTCTCTTTTACCTGGGAAATTTGCGACCTGGGTATAACATTCCTAGGAGTTTTCTTTTTTGGATCTTTTTTCAAGAGGTGATTGATGAATTCTTCCAAGTTCTATTTTGCCCTCTGGTTCTAAAATATAAGGGCAATTTTCCTTGAGAATTTCTTGAAGGTTGCTTTCTAGGTTCTTTTTTTGATGATTGTTTCAGGTAATCCAGTAATTTTTAAATTGTCTCTCATGGATCTATTTTCCAGGTCAGTGTTTTTTTTTTTCAAGGAGATATTTCACAGTGCCTTCTGGTTTTTTTCATTCTTTTAGATCTGTTTTATAATATCTTGATGTCTCATCAAGTCATTAGCTTCTATTTGCTCCAATTTAATTTTGAAGGGATTATTTTCTTTTGTGAGCTTTTGAAGTTCCTTTTCTATCTGGCCAATTATTCTTTTTAAGGCAATCTTCTCCTCATTGGCTTCTTGGGTCTCTTTTGCTATTTGAGTTAGTCTATTTTTTTAAGGTGTTATTTTCCTTAGTATTTTGGGGGCATCTTTTAGCATGCTGTTGACTAATTTTTCATGATTTTCTTGCAACACTTTCATTTCTCTTCCCAATTTTTTCTCTACTTCTATTACTTGATTTTTAAAATCCTTTTTTAGTTCTTCCATGACCTGAGACCAAATTATATTTTCCCTAGGAGATTTTTTACGTAGGAACTTTGACTTTTCTCACTTCTTCTGAGTGTGTGTTTTGGTTTTCCTTGTCACCTGAGTAATTTCTACAGCCAGAGGTGGGATTTGTTTTTTGTTGTTGTTGTTGTTTTGTTTTGTTTTGTTTTCTTGCTGTTTGTTCATTTTTCGCAGCCTATTACTTGACTTTAATCTGTTTCTTAAAGCAGGGTTCTGTTACCTATTACTTGACTTTTATCTCAATCTCTTTGTTAAAACAGGGCTCTGCAATGAAGGTGGATGGTTCACTCTTCCAAGTTTCAGGGATTTTATACTGTTTTCAGGGATACTTCTAGAGAATTGTAGATCTTCAGTTCTTCCCAGGAGTTATGATCTAAGAAGAGGTGTTTACTACTCTCCTGGCCTCTTATTTTGTGCTGTGAGTGAACATAAGCACTATTTTCTGCTCTGTAAGTCTGAGAAGTGACCCCCTCACCTCACCTGCAATGTTCACACAAGGTCTCCTACACTCCTTCTTGCCTTGGTACTGCTACCTAAGACTGCTATGTGGATCTGAGTCTGGACAAAGCAACAAAATCCTAAGTGCTAGTAAAAACACCCCATAATCTCCTTCTAACCAGTTGTTCAGCACATACATCCTTACTGTCAGTGGACTGAAAGCTCCAGAAGTAGAAGCAGCTGATGATGATGAAGATTCAAGTGTTCCCAGTGCCTGTTCCAGGTTTGCTGGGTATGTACCTCTGCTTGTGCATGCTGAACTGGACTGCAATCTGATCTCACCCAGGTTTGACAGACTTTTTCTGCTCACCTTCTAAGTTGTCTTTGACATCTGTGGGGAGAGAGGTATGGAAACTGCCAGTTCTCCCAAAATTCTGTCACCCTGTGGCATATTCTGTATGTTGGGGCCAGATATTTGCTGGTGCAGCCTATGTTAGACAGACTTTTCCTGCTGACCTTGACCTTACAAATTGTCTTTGGCTAGAAATTTATTTCATCCCATCTTTGTATATGTGTGTGTGTGTGTGTGTGTGTGTGTGTGTGTGTGTGTAGGGGGTGGTGGTTTCTGTTGCTCTAGAATTTGTTTAGAATAATTTTAAAGGGATTTAGAGGGATTTGGGGGAAAGCTCATGAAAGTCCCTTTCTTTTCTCTGCCATCTTAACTCTGCCTGTCCAATTTTCAATTTATAAACCTATTAACGTATGTTATGTATGCTAATTGCAGCCTTCTCCACTCCTTGGCAATCCTTTTAATTATTAGAGATGAACTTTCTTATCCCTCATCAACTTTGTTACCATTTCTCTGTATCATCAATTTATTCTTCATTTTGTTTTATCAAGACAATTGAGGACATCTGTTTTGATCATTTTGCCCTTAACTTTTTAAAAATATCTCTTCATAAATTCTCTCATTTAAAATGACAGTATAGTAAACTACAAAAAAAAAAAAGAAAAAAAATTGAAGACTCATGGGACCTTGGTTTATGTCCTGATGCAGTGACACCATCTTGAACAAGTCACTGAACATCACTGTGTCTCAATTATTCATCTGTAAAAATGGGACTGTTGCACCAGATGCCTTCTGAAGCTTCTTTTGGCTATGGACCTATGATACCTTTCTTTCCCCTCAATTTCAGAACACTTTGATCTTCCTAAGACTTATGCCTCCAATCATACTTTTGATGCCATCTCTTTTAAATTCTTCACCAGTTTACCCACAGACAAATTCTCCCCTATCCTCTGATCTTCCTTCAGTCTTGCCCCATCCTCTATTAATATTTAATTCAATAAACATTTATTAAGTTTCTACTGTGTGTCAGACACTGTGCTAAAGGCTGAGGATTGAAATAAGGTAAAATTTTGGTACCTGCCTTCAAGGAGTTAATGGGGAAAGACAACAAATAAAAGGAATTTGAAAAGATGAAGGGATTCAGGGGGTGCATGGCAGAGGGGCATGATGTTCTGTGGAGCCAAAGCCAAGTAGAGCTGTTGATGGAAAATGGAGTTACCAGGAATTTTGTGAGGTCTCTATCAATGAATGTTTTTCGAGTTTAGTGTTCTGTCCTCCAGACCTCCAATCAGAATAGAGAGTCAACTGAGGGAGATCTGAGAAAGTGTAGCATACCAAACCTTAGTACTCCTTTATGATGATGAAATTACATATTCTGGGGTAAAGGACATGTTGTTCTCTGGAGTCAAATCTAAGCAGAGCTACTGAGATACTGATGGGAAATGTTTCCCTGAAGCACACAAGTTTCCTCTGTATTTAAAAAAAATGTTTAAACCACAACTTACAAAAATCAATCTGTTTGTTGAAACTTCTACTAGAGAATTGACAAGGCAGCACTTATGAAAATTTGGAAAACACAACAAAACAAAACCTTTTTGTACTAAAATAGTTTGGCTCTCTGAATGATGCGAGGTACTGAGGATAAATGCATTCCAGACTGTGTTGCCTGAAGTGTGGCAGCAACACCGCCAAGGGAGGGAGGCTGCACCCAGAAGTCCCTTGGACATCACTGCCTTTTTTGCCAATCACAGGAAGAAAGTCTTGAGCTGGGCTGAGAAGCACCTTGCACACTCCTCTGTCTTGTTCTGAATGGTGTTTGTTTCGGTCTGCAGCTCGGTATGCTATCACATCTTATAATCCTGTATCACTCTACTCTACCCAGTCATATCTAATGTAGAAAATTAGTTTCCAGTGAAAGTAATATGTAGTGCTTTCATGATAATTGTGCACAATATCTGCTCTTACATTTGATGTAAAGGAAACAAACTCAGTTCCACAATAAAACACAAAAGTGGTTAAAAGAAATTTCTTTAACTATTACATAAGCCAGATATCCCTTCTAAAATGCTAATGGTAGCTTACCCTCAATTTTTGTACTTCCTCTCCCATCGTCCGCTGCACCATCCTTTGAAATTTTGCTTCTGACCCAAAAACTCTTCTGAAAATTTTTAGCTTTTTTATTCTTGGGGCAATTGCACTTCCCTTATACCTACATTCATATTCCCTTTTTATCTTAATTGTCTCTATAGGTTTTCTATGAAATGTTGCCATTTTTTTTACCCTTCCCTGAGGGATATGTTACTTGAGTTTCAAACGTGACAAATTTGCATAAGATATGAAGGAATCAATTTTTGAGAATTTAGGAGCAAAGTAACCTTCTCCTCTTGCTTCCTACTTTGAGAAAGTATATATTAAGGCCAAGAACTACTTCTGAGAGAGAGAAAAAAAAGAGAGAACAAAAACACTGAAATGCAAACATGTAGAGGAAAGGCCCCTCCCCCCCATGTCTCTTAATTCAGCTTTCCTCCCTACAGAATTCCGCTGTGGGGGAAATCAGGAACTTTCCTGGTTGAGTTATCTCACTCCCAGATGGAGAGTTCATTCATTTTTTTTTCTATTTCTTGGTATCATCAAAATAACTATCACTATGAATTCTTTCATTTCTGTTTACTATTCATGTTTTGATAATTTTTAATGTTATTTGATGATGAGGAATCAAGCCTTGGACATAAACTGTATCCCTTACTCTTTAAGGGGTACAGTGCCTGGGAAGGAACTTAAAACTTATATATGTAAATGTATATGCACATGTATGTTATATATACACAAATATATACATATACACACATATAACTATATACACATTAGATAGATAGTTATATATATATTTATATATATTTACACACACATATATCTTTATATGATTTTTTTCTGGACTAGCATTATTTTAGGAACAGATATATTTAAATCTAATCTGGGATATCCTGTGAGAAGAAGACACAGTGGTCAGCATAGAGGCCAATATCTTCTGCAACTTTCTTTGCTAGAATCACAATTTCCCTTGCAGAGATGTGAGTGAGATTCCAGAGATATCTATTATGGTCTTTCTGTGGGCCAGATCTAGACAAACCTATATGAACTTAAACATAACCTACATGGGTAACATAAAACACATAAATAATCTATAGTTTAGAAAAAAGAGTGAAATGATCAAATGAATTCCAAGTAGGTGCCTAATTGTATAATAAAATAGCTAGATAGATAGATAGTTTGTCAACTCAGAGTTTAACATACATTTTTGATGTCTTTTTTAAATTCTGAATTACTTTTGTTACTTTTAACTCCAGGAAACAGATCTGCCCAGCTTGACAGTGATAGATTAATCTGAATTAAGGTAATATACTAAAACAAAGTCAGCATACTTAGTCTCCATTACAAGCTTATTGATTTAAGAGCTGGAAGAGACTAAAGAAGCAATCTAGTTCAAACTTTTCTTTTCTGGTAATCATAAATAACCACCCTTTATGGAAAATTAATCCAAGGGAAGCACTGGAATTCAAACCTGGATTTTCTAAGTCCATATTCAAACTAATGAGCATTGAATTTAGAACTCCATAGGAAAGCATTAGAATTTATCTACTCATACTCTTTGTCTTCTTCCTCGGTAAGCCCCTATGCTTACTTGGTGAATTTTGTACGTAAAGCTACAGAGGTACTATGATTGATACACATTCTGAAGTCTAACTGCCTACCCTAGAGTTTAAATGTCCATTCATCCACTGCATCAAACTGATGCCAGTCTGAGATACTATTCCTTGGTGTAGTCACGTCCTCAGAACAGCTGACACAAACTCAGGAAGGTTAGCAAAGAAAGCAGCAATAGGTTACAGCTTCTTAAGTTATAAATTAATTATTAAGAAAAACACAAAGTAGTCAATGGATTTTGAAGATACTTTAATGCCATTTCTTTTAATAGTATGGTACTTAGGTTCACAACCACTGAGCAATATTTATCAACACTGTTTAGAATTTCTTTTTCTTTTCTTTTTTGTTTTCTTTTTTATGTAATCAATAGACATCTCAAGTAACAAGCTGGGAAAGAATTACATGAGAAACTGCTATATACTCTGTTATATATGGCTTGTGAAAGAAAGAATAATATAAGGTTGGCATTTAAAAAATAGCATTTCTAAACAATTATAGATAAATTATTTTGAACAAATGGCAATTTTATTTTTATTTCTCTTATGTGTCAAAAACCATAATGGCACCCCCTTGTTACTGAGTCACGCAGAAAATAAAATCATTAATGGGTTAAAAAAAAAGACTGGTAGTATAATATTTGGCACAAATTCAGCCACATAAACTTCCAGCAGCTGGCAAGCCAGTGAGGGAGCCTGTTTCTGTAAAATGAGTTCATTATGACTAATTTTTATAGCCTACTGGTAGATTTATGATGTATAGCTTGAATATTTTTACAATTATTTGAGCTTTAAAAATGTAAGATATCAAATGGAGGGACAAATTTATGAGAAAATCTTCATAGCTTCATTGAAAGCTCAAATGCCAGAATATCAAGAACCTCAAAGGTTATCTATTACCACGAGACACTGAACAGGAATTCACTCTATAATAACCCCAACAATTGGTTAAAGAGACTCCATTTGAAGATATGCCACAATAATAAAACTTAAGATGATCCTTTTTATTTTCAGAGAATTCTCTGTAACTGAGGAATCACGCCTGGGCATTGATAAAAAGACTCCTCATTGGTGGGATGAGTCTAAGGATTTTCTATGCCTGTGTGTGGGTTGGAATTGATGAGACCTTAGGAAAGGAGAGTCTTATTCTGGAGCCATCTTTATGAGAAGACATATGCAGTTGCAGGCTCTCTTCAAGGGGATGTCCCTGAGGAGGCAAAAGACTTGAAAGAAGCTAAAATTTAGTGAACCCAGGATTTAAATAATTCCCTTTTTATATGCATGACATTTAAGATAGTCTCTCTTTGAGATATCTTACTCGTACTGAGACAGTTCATTGATTTATTTTGTCCATTAAATTCTACTATGTCCAATTTTTCTGATTACTGTTTGCCATTGGCATAGATAAAAGGATTTATTAAAGATTCACCATCATTATAGTCTTTTTGTGACTGCAATTTTTTTGAGGCAGGAATTAAGCTTTCAGATACACTTTGGTACATCCTTCTCACCTCATAGAATAGTATCCAGCAAAATGGATTGACCCTAAGCATCATTTTCCCTAGTCCATTAATATTTCAGGAGAAATATAGGTAAAGTTCTGATCTCACACACCCTTTCTGATAAGGCAAGTGGGCCAGCCTTGTGGCCCTATTCATATGTTTCTCTCTGAATAAAAATGAAACATATCCTTGAAGGAGGGTGAGGAAGTATCAAAAACTATTTCTTTCTTCATGCCTCCCTGTAAACCACATTTAGGTAAATTCACAAATGTGTATACGTGTGTGTATACATATGTGTATGTATACACACATACATTCATACATATTCACACATACTTGCGAAAATATCTCTCCTTGATCTATGTGGGACTTTTGAATGAGAGTTCTTTTAAACATGAGTTTTTACAATACACATACACATATGCGTGTATGTGTGTACATGTGCATACAGGTTTATATGTGTGTGTATATATATATATATATATATATATATAT
>JAQQSV010017076.1:0-11688 GCA_028646515.1 Pseudochirops corinnae
CAAATAGGTCAGTGTGGCCAGACTGGGATTGTAGAACGTGTGGAGGGGAGTGATTGGAGAAAGTCTGATAAGAAAGGAAGGAGCAAAGCTGTGGAAGGCTTTGAATGCCACAAAGAAGACTTTCTATAGCTCCTGGTGATAATAAGCAAGCCACTAGAGCTTCTTGAGTGGGGAAGGTCGTGTGCTTTAGGGGAGTCACTTTGGCAGCTAAGTGGAGAATGAACTTAGACTGGGGAAAGACCAGTTAGAATGTTATAATAAATAGCAATACTCCAGGCTAGAGATGGTAAGGACCTGAACAAAGGTGGTGGCTACATGTATAGAGAGAAGGGGAAATATTTGAATGGTGTTGTAAAGGAAAATTTGACAAGATCTGACCCTGGATTGCACATGTGGGGAGAGAATGAGGAGCCATAGATGACACCAAGGTGGCGAGCCTGGATGACTGAGCAGACGGTGGTATTCTAGAACAGGGGTCTTTGGGGACCTTGTGACCTCAAAGTTACATGTGGCCCTCTATGTCCTCAAGTGCAGCCCTCTGACTGCATTCAAACTTCACAGAACAAATCCCCTTAATAAAAATAAAACCCCTTAATAAAAGGATTTGTTCTGTGAAGTTTGGATTTTGTTGAAGAGATGCACTTGAGAACCTAGAAGGCAACATGTGGCCTTGAGGCTGCAGGTTTCCCACCCCTGTGGTAGATGGTAATAGGGAAGAATGGAAGAAGAAAGGGTTCATAAGAAGAGATAATATGTTTAATTTGAGAGAAGCTGTTAACATGTACAACCCAGGCAGAAGGGAGGAAGCCTCAAAGTGGCAAGCTTCCAAGTCTTTATGATGTCAGATTCAAGGCACAGTAACAAGGAAGTTCCTCGAACATTACAAGGAGCTTTATAAGATAGGCCTGAAGCATTGAGACACAGCCAGAAGGAGGAGCCACGAATGGTGGGGCAAGAAGGATATAAAAGACCACCAAAGATTGTAATTTTCATTTATTTAAAATTTAAAAGTATGAATAAAGTCAGCACAACTAGAATAAGAAATGGGTAGCCAGGTGGCACAGTGGATAAAGTACTGCATTTGAATTCAGGAGGAATCATCTTCATGGGTTCAAATCCAGTCTCAGATACTTCCTAGCTGTGTGACCCTGAGTAAGTCACTTAAACCTGTTTGCCTGAGTTTCCTCATTTGTTAAATGAGCTGGAGAAGGACATTGTAGATCACTTCAGTATCTTTGCCAAGAAAATCCCAAAATGGAGGCACAAAGAGTTGGACATGACTGAGAAACAACTCAATAACAATAATAAAATAAATAAATACAAAGAGAAACTATTAATGTGGGAGCAGTGGGGGGGTGGGACTGGAACCCACTCACCAGAGCAAGCTAAGCAGAAAAAAGGTAAACCAGGCTCAAAGTATTCCTTGTATCTGCATAAACTCTAATCATAGTTTTCAAGCATACATAGTTCAGTGATACTCTGATCTTTAATAGTCAGTAGACACACCAATATATTGTTGATGGAGCTGGGGATTGATACAGTCATTTTGGAATTAAACCAGTAAAGCAACTAACACTTCTGTGCCCCTTGACTCAGAGATTCCACTTGCTAGGCACGTGCCCCAAGGAGATCGCCGTCAGCAAGAAAAGCTCTATACACTCCAAAATGTTTATAGCTGCAAAAAAAAACTGGAAATGTATGAGATGAAAATACATTGAGGAATGGACTAGCAAATGGTAATACATGAAGTAATGGAATCTCACTGTGCTGTAAGAAACAATAAACACGATGAACACAGGGGGGCGTGTAAGGAATTATGTGAAGTGATAGAGAGGGAAGTGATCAGAGCCTAGAAAATGACTACCACGTAAGTGGAAAGAAGAAAACTACGCAACTGTCAAAAAGAAATGTTAGAAAATTACAAAGAACAAGTCTGGCCGCAAAGAAGAGATGGGGGAAGTCTGCAGGTTTACAACATTGCAATTTCTCTCAGATTTTTTTCAATATATTGATTGGTTTTGTTGACTTTTTTCCCCTTTCCTCTTTTTCTTTTAAAAACAATTCCTTTGTATATTGGATAGCTCTGTGGGGGAAGAGAAAAATATAAGCAATATAAAAACAAAAGATCTATAAAAATTATTTTAAAAAATTAGAAAACACAAAGCATTTATTACATATCTACTATGTGCCAGGAGCCAGAGATAAAAATACAAAGGATGGAATAATTCCTGCTCCCACAGAAGTTGTGCCATCTTGAGCATGCTCTAGGGCAGTGGTTCTCAACCTTCCTAATGCCATGACCCTTTAGTACATGTGTGGGCATATCTGCATGTGAGCAGACCCTCCTGGAAACTGATAGAGAAGCAGTATCTCGGTTCCTAAGACCATTGGAAATATGTGTTTTCCGATGGTCTTAAGTGACCCCAGTGATCCCTGTGAAAGGGTAGTTTGACCCCCAAAGGGGTCATGACCCACAGGTTGAGAACCGCTGCTCTAGGCGTTCAGTAGTCAGAAGCACAGATTGATTTGTTCCTTGAGATTCAGATTTCCTGATAGCCATATAGGCATCTGGGCTCATCTGGCTGCATTGTAACTGAACTTGCTAAATGCCATTAGCATATTTGTTGGCCAATATGGCTGGGTCATAGTGTTCCCAGAAGGGAGCAAGATTCAAGAAGGGAGGAAACGAGGGAGGAACCAAGTTATGAAGAGCTTTAAATGCCAAACAATGGACTTTCTATTTTATCCTGGAGATGTTTGAGAGGCTTTGGGGTGGCCTTTTAAGACTTAGAGGAAGCAGCAAATGAATCAGCTTGGACTGTGTCTCCTGCCCAATGCCACAAGGATCACATGGAGGACAGAGCACAACAGCAGCAGGGGTGAAGATGCCACATGGGCTTGGGACACAGCCTATGCAAAGTCATGGAGACGAGAAAAGAACAGCAAGTGGATGAGTTTGACCGGCATGGAGAGTGTTTATGGTGTAATCTGGAAGGAGAGGCCAGAACCAGACTCTGAAGTTCCTTAAATAACAAATATGTGTCACATCCTATGGGCAATGGGGAAGTGAAAGAGACAGCCCCATGCTGTAAGAATAACAATCTGGTAGCTATGTGCAGGATGGATTAGAGAGGGCAGAAACTGAACAAAGGGAAGCCAATTAGGAAGCTCTCACCACCATCCAGGTGAGAAGTAATGAAGGCCTGAAGGAAGGTGTCTGTGCCATGAATAGAGAAGTAGAAAGAACACTCAGACAAGAAAGTGTCTCTCTCTCCTATGTAAGGCGAAGAAGAGGCGTTGCCATGGTTTCTTCTTTTCCTTATCTCCCTCCACCCGTTGTGTGTATAAACATCTAGATATCTATAAATAGATACAGATACAGAGATAGATTAGATAAATTAGATAGACAGACAGACAGACACAGATAGATAGATAGAGCTTTCCTATTCTCTCTCCATTGTTTATTGAAGACCAGAAAGAAGCATTGCCATGGCCTCTCTTGGTCACCTGATCTAATGTTTTCCTGTCAGGAAGAGATAGGGGCATATCTGCCACCTAGCATTTTTTGTGCCATGGCCCAAGGCCATTCCCTCTAACTGAACACTGCCTCAGTGAGACTGAAGGATGCTCTGTAGTGTGATATTTCAGGGTCATAAGATTGGATACTCACCTACTGCCTCACCTGCCTTCCCTTCTTCAAAGTGGATTCCACCTTGTGCCTTCAGCCTTTCCTCTTCAGATCATTCTCTAGATCTGTTCTCATGGTGAGTTACCTCTAAAAGAGAAGACTCTAAAAGTGGTAAAGCCCCGAATGAGACCTATTTCTCCCTCCTATGAAGCTCTCCCCAACAAAAGAAAAATAAAAAATTTTAAAATAAAAACACATTAGTTAGAAACTCTATCCACTTCTCTCTCTCTCTCTTCTTTCTCTCCCTTTCTTTCTCTCTCTCTTTTCTCTTTCTCTCTTCTCTTTCTCTCTCTCTCTCTTTCTCTCTCTCTCCCTCTCCCTCTCTTTCTCCATATATGTACATATATATTTGTATCTTTCCTAATCTCTCTCCATCTCTCCTTCTTTGCATCTCACTTTTTTCTATGTTTCTCCTTCACTCTCCTCTCCCTCTATCACTACAATAATCTATGCAGAAAAGACAGGATCCTACATGCCCTAGGCACAGTATCCCTGCCCTTACAATTGTCCCAGGCTGTTTCAACTCCTCTCCCCCAACCCAACCTTCCTGCCCAGAATCCTTTAGGAAGAATTTGAATTCTGCAGAGTTAATTGGTTGTCCATGTTTGCCAATGGAAAAACCACCTTTGCTCCTGAGAAGGGAATAAAAGCTATCCATTAGAAACCTTAACAGAAGCATTTGTTTCTGTACATGACCTAAGAGAAAGCCAGAACCAAAAGCATCTCTCTGAGTTTCATCCATGGGTCCAGGATTGGTGGTAGAAAACCAGTCTAAGCATCTCTAAGCTGGGTGCCCTCTGTAGCCAGTAGAGACAATAATGTCTTTTACAATTTTCTCTAGACACCACTGGTGGCTGTGACACCACCTGGTGGACAGTTCAGGTGCATTCCCTCCTTCAATAATCAATACGTTGTCATGCTGTCCTTCTGGGCCAGTGGGTCAACAATCAACCAGCTCCTACTGTGTGCCAGGCAGGAATGGGGACATAAAGAATGGCAAGATCAGACCCTGTCCCACAAGGAGTGTATACTGTAATGGGGAAGTCAAATGCAGATAACTGATTTATAAAAGATAATATCATTAGTATTGTTTGTCATTCATTCTTGTGAAGGACCAATAGCATCATGAGAGCGATGTGTATACAGAAGAGATGGAGGAAATCTGCAAATTTACATTAGCAGCAAATGTCCCCTGACCTCTGACCATCAGGTGTCTCTGGGGCAGACTCTGCTAACATGCACTCACACAAGTGATCTCTGGGGGGAAATATCTGGGTACTTTGCATACCTCTTGGTTCTTGCCCCAGCGATAGAATACTGGGGCGGGGGGGAGAGGGGGGAGAATGTACTCTCCTTGCCTCCACCTCCCACAATTCCAAGGCTCTTTCAGAGCACATTTCAAATGCTATGGATGCATGAAGCCTTTCCTAATCTCCTTGCTGTTAGTGCCTCCCATCTTCAAAATCATTTTATTGTGTATATACTTGTATGGATTCAGATTGTTTCCCATGAGAGAATATAAAGTCTTTTAGAGAGAGAATTGTTTTCCCTTACCCCGCCCCATTTTAGATCCCCTGTACCTAGCACAGTACTTGGTAAGGCATAGGCATTTCATAAATATTTGTTAATTCATTTATTAAGATAACTACTGTTAGGGAATAGGCTGATTTTTGTGAATTTATAGCACTTTTAAAATTTGTAAAACCCTTTAAATAATACCTCTTTTGAAGTTTTAGCACCTTGGACCTTATTCGTAGATTACAGTTATCACTTTCACATCATAAGGATTAGGGGTATAGCACCCCCATGATCTCAAAAATCCACATATAATGTTTGACCCTCCCTTCCCCCCAAGAAGAAGTCTGAATTTTTTCTTCTTTTTCTTTTTTAAGATGTTCACATGAACAAATTGTAAAATCTACGTTATTTGATCATAAACTATATTATACAATACTATACATATATTTTATGCATTTCTGAGCTTTTAAACTATTTCTATGTCATCTGCTGGTATTCATGTGTTGTCTGTAACTTTGACAAAACTCCTCCAAAATTCCTATTTAATTTCTGGCATTCAGGAGGTACTAAATAAATGCTTGTTGACTTGATTTCCAAGATAATGTCATGCTTTCTTATTCCTCCTCAATCACCCTCCTTCACTTTTGATATTTGCTGGTACCAAAGTTTATCAATGAGTTCCCCAGGGCAACCACATCAGTTTCATCGGATAAATTCACCTCTCCTTCATCAGAATCTTTTCTCTGTGTCCTCAAAACTTCTTCCTTGCTGAGATGACTTCCTTGGTAGCTATTATGGCACAACAAGTCACCTTTGTTTTTCCCGAACTCTTTGAAATGTCCTTTCCTCCAATTCAAGGGGCATCCCAGATTTTACTTGGCCCCTCATTTCTGTCAGAGATTTTAACATGCAGTGATCACTTCCTCCCAAGGTTCCCATCATTCCTACCACAAGAACCCAAAGAATCTTAAACTCTGATATTGTAATTGATGCTAAGTCTTTGATCACATAGCTAGTAAGTGTCAGAGAGAGGTTTAAACTTAGGTCATTTGGTGCTCGATAACACTCCACTGCTTTATATGGCTTCTCAGAGTAAGGGAGCTTGTTCTTCCTTGGTAAGAACAAGACAGGATAGAATATAATCTTACTGGTTGGTGGACTCTATAAGGCCGGAGTTCTAAGTTTGAAGTCCATGAACTCATTTTTATGTGTGTGTGTGTGTTTTAATATTTGATAACTACATTCCAATATAATTGACTTCATTGGTAATCCAATATATTTATTTCATACATTTAAAAATATTGTTCTAAGAAAGGGTCCATAGGCTCCATCAGACTACCAAAGGGGCCCAGGACATAAAAAAAGATTAAGAACCTCTATTTTAAAGGACAAAATTAGCATTAGTTCAAGTGAGGCAGTGACTAGTTACCTGACTGTTGGCAGAATTCTTTATTATTTGTCCTGACTCCACCTCAGAGGTGAACTGTCTGAAGGCAAGTACTACAGGTATGACTTGTATTTCTTTGTATTCCTTGTTACCTTGCATACTGCATGGTACATGGTAGATTCCTGATACATGTTTGTTTTTGATTGGAAATACACCACCCCTGCCCCATAACCCCAAGCATGATGGTCTCTCCAAAAGAGATCAGACCATTAGTCGAAGTGTGCAGGGCCTCTAGTTATCACTATTCCCTTCCTCCTAGATAATTATTCAAAGGGTAAATTTTCCCTCTCCACCCAGGTTCTGGACAGAGCCTTCCTTGGTTCCCTTAGAAATGGAAATGGAATGCTTGCTTAATAGTGCCAAAACCAATCAGAGCCTCTAATCCTCTTGGCATCCCTTTCTCTCTCTTTCTCTCTCTCTCTCAGGTCAGTTTAACCTTCACACCTAATGATAATTTAATTTCAAAATTCCTGGTGCCAGGGCCAATTTCCCTCTCTGAGTTGGGGTATAGGTTTTTAAGCCTTTTTGAGATTCAAATGACCTGTGTGAATAGGCCACCTCTACACTAGTAAAGCTCCCTCCTAATACCTCTTCCTTTTCTGGAATCTTCCATGGTTGGAACCTTCTTTCCTATACTCAACTGAGCCTTGATAAACAATCCCTAATGTTTCATTTCTGGTGAATAGACAGGTGGGAAACCAATCAGACTTACCTAAATGAGATTGTATTCCTTATTATTAAAACCCTGTTTCAGTGCTGCCCATGTTGTTCAGAGAATCATAGATTTACAGCAAGAAGGAAACTCAGGTGCCTTCTAGTATAATGCCTTCATTTTAAAGATAAGGAAACCAAGGGTCAGCAAAGTTAAAGGACTTGCCCAGGGTTGCACATGTGGTGAGTGGTAGAGCCAAGATTCGAACCTAGAATCTCTGATTCCAAATCCAACCCTCTTTCCATTATACTGTCCTTCCTCTTAGGCAACTATACTGCCCTGCTGTGTAGGTTCTTTTGGCATGGCTACAGTTTTGGCATGTTGCCCTTTGTTCTGGGGGGAGGTATAATATTGGGCCATGGACTCAGCTGTAACTCGGAAGAGATGAATGGGGCTTTGTCTCAGAGCACTAAATTTAAGAGGTGCTTAGAAATATTAAAGGCCTTTAAAATCCTTCTGTTATCTAAAAGTGATTGCATTTAACAGAGTTATCAGGAATAAATTAGGTAAATTGGAAGCTACCATAAATAAGATTGGAAGGAACCCTTATTCATAAAACCTCTCATTCTCTTCTTGTCCTTGAAGTACCCTGATAAACAAAGTGAAGCCGAATCCAGGAATCCTACTTAATGAACTAAGAGAAATATCAAGAGGTTGGTATAATGACGCACCACATTCAAGGATCTACCTCTCATAGAATCTGCATTGACATCATTGTCCCATTGCCATGGCCTGAAGACCAGCACACCCAAGGCTCTGGTGAAATCACTGCTTATATCCTTCTCCATCCTTCCCATTTTGAAGGTCACAGCTGCTGCCCCAGTTTGGGGAAGCTTTCTGTTGCTGGCCTGGTCTACCCCTCCAAAGTCTTGTGTGTCAAGTTAAGTTGCATAACTGTCTGCAATGTGACTTCTCACACATCCAATCAAGACTGATTGTTTTCACTATTGAATGGTCATTCTAATTCTTTTATGAAGCCTACTATAATTCCCCAACAGACTAGAATACTTCTAAGCCCCCACACCCAATGAAGCAGACTGAGTTCAGACAGATTCAAGTGCTTTTTTCTCCCAATACACATGCTCTGGCAAGTCAGATCTCTCTTCAAAGAACTTGGACCAGAGGATCAAGGAGCAAAGGGGCAGAGGCTCAGGCTGGATCCCACTGTGAAAACATGTCAAGATGAGTAGAGGTATCCCAGGTTACTAAAGTTACTCTAGTCAAGGGAATAGAATGCCTTTGCCTATCAAGGTGTCTGTCTTTAACAGATACATAATCCTTGAGTTCCAGACAGCTTCCTTTCCCCAAACCCATGCCAAGGCTGACCTAGAGCCATGTCAATGACACAAAACAGGCCCCTAGGCCATAGCTTATTCTTGGTCACAGAGAATGTTTTATAAACACAGACATTAATTAAAGCTAATACAGACAGCTACCCTGGCACCCAGCATGATGAGTCACTAGCTTTGCCAACTACAGCCAAGAGATGGCTCAGCTCAGCAATCCTTCCATCAAAAACAAAGCTATCCCACTTCAGGCACCAAGATCCCAGTGGGATACTGGGCTAAGCTGAGTGAGAACTGCAGAGCACAGACTCTGTGCTCAATATATTTTAGTGGGTTATTTAGTCAAAACAAGCAGAATAAAATCATAAATCTTAAACCTGAAAAATTTTCTCAAGAGATCCAGGAGGGCTGTATACACAAGGCAACTGAAGCCTAGAAGGCCATAAGCCAATGAGTAGTGGTAGAACTGAAGCATCCTACCACCTACTTCATGATAAGGGAGGCAGAAAAGTAGGGAGACTGATGATAGTCATAAAAGGCTTGAACTAGTGTGGCTGTATGAGTGTAGAGAAGGGGAGGAATGGAACATGTTTAATGGGTGTAAAGTCACACAGCCATTAGACCATCCTACTCCTCAGATACTAGCCCAGCCTTCAGGCAACATCCCACTTCTCCATTTCTTCTTTCTTCATATTATCATAACCAGCTTAGGAAACAAGGGTACAGTCAGTCAAAACATTTTTTTAAGGCAAAAGACAGAACATTTCTTAAGGCAAAAAGTCTGTGCTCTCAAGAGCTCACAATCAAATGGGGGAAGACAAAACATAAAAAAAAAAGCTGAAAGAAGAGGAGGGGAGAGCATGGTTGGAGGCCTGAAGCAGGGTGGGAAATGATGACATTTGTACAAGGCCCCCTGCTTAAATGGAGGATTTGAGTGGTCCTTTCTCCAATTAGAGGGAGGTGGGGGTCCCAGGGCTAAGGAGAACTTAAGAAGAGTGAGTCTAGAGTTGTTGCAATCTTGCAAGAAGATGAGGGCACAGGAAGGAGCACCAGGGATTTATTCCATGCATCTGGCTCAAGGAAGGACAATGATTTGTCATAGCACTGTAGAATGTTTGAGCCTGAAAGAGCCTTAGAGAACATGTAAAGTCTCAGAACATATCAATGGCAGAGCAGAGAGACAAATTCAGATGTCCCCCATATAAATTTAACTCTCCATTTGGAGAGATTTCAAACAAACATACACAATTCAATTTAATGAGTACTTAAAAATAAGAAAACAGTGTTCTAAGCAATGTGTGTACAAAGAAAACAAAGGGAAAAAAACAGTCACTCACCTTGAGGAACTTCCATTCTACTGGGGGGGAGGGTAGAATGATGTCAATAAATATAAGCTAATTCAAGCTTTAAGTGAGCACTAAAGACTGGAGGGATAAAGAAAAATATCCCAAAGGGGATGGAATCTGAACAGAAACTTAAAGGAAATTGGAGATCACAAAGATGGATGTGACAAGAGAGTGTACTGCAGGGCATTGGAGATAGACCACGCAAATGTTCAGAGATGAGAGTCAAAAGGCCAAGTTGAGAAAATATCAAGTCAGCTAGTTTTATTTGGGCATAAATCACATGAAAGAGAATAAGAGAGTTGGACATTCAAAGTGAGGAAGGCTTTAAATACTGAGCTAAAGAATCTGTATTTTATCCTAAAGTCAATAAGAAGCTATACTCTTAAGCAGGAGAATAACAAGGTCAGACCTGTGTTTTTTTTTTTACAAAGATAATTTTTGCCTCCATATGGAGGATGAATTGGAAACAGAAGAAAGAAGAAGAGAAGTAGAAAGACTGATGATAGTCATAAAAGGCTTGAACTAGGATGGCTATATGAGTGTAGAGAAGGGAAGGGATGGAATAAGTTTAATGGTTATAAAACTACACTGCTTGGAGTTTGGAGGGGGCAATGAAGAGAAAATGAAGTAAAAGCAGGATTTGGGGGCTGGAGGTATGTGTAATTAGGAGGGGGGTCCTGAACAGATAAAGAGAAGATTATAAAAGAAACATGTATCAAGATTAAGATGAGTTTCATACAGAATTTATTGGGTTTAAGTTGGGGACTGATGTTGGATCAGTAGGAGAAGACTGGAGGAAGAAGGAAGGATTTTTAAGTTGTACATTTAGCTAGAAAACAAAGGGAAAGATCACAGAGAGGAAGGAAGGAAGGAAGGAAGGAAGGAAGGAAGGAAGGAAGGAAGGAAGGAAAGAAGGAAGGAAGGAAAGAAGAAGGAAGGAGAGAGAGAGATTAACAATTTAAGTAGCTGGGTAGCACAGGAAAAATGAGAAGGGACGAGAACCTCTAGGACTAGACTATCATTGGAATAGTACAAGAAAACTAATCACAGGCATCAACTGCTGACTTGAAAGAGAAAAGGAATAAAAATCTATATAAAAGAAATAAAACACAAGGCTAGCAATCATACTCTTAAATGTGGATTAAACAGTACAATAGAAAAAAGTGGGTGACAATAGATAATAAAACAAAAGCCAACAATCTACTACATACAACGGGGGTGGAGCCAAGATGGTAGCGTAGCGGCAGCAACATATCGCAGCTCTCACATAGGCACCCCAAAATACCCATAAAATAGGACTCTAAACCAATCCTAGAACTCTAAAATGCACACAAAGATACGTCCCACTAAAGTCAGCTTGACTACAAGGAACCATATCAGCACTGCTAACCGAAGCCAGCCTGGCCTGAAGCCGCGGCTGTGCCCCAGGGGCGGCTGGACAGGAGGAGCGGAGGAGCCTCTCTGGTGAGAGGATTAGCAGCAGCTGCGAGCAGTGTTCAGAATTAGCTAAGTGGGAATTGCGAAAGGGGGAGAAAACAGTCCAGCCGAAAGGCCTCCAGAGCGGAAAAGCGAAAGGCAGAGGTTTTGCACCTGCCTCCACGTTGTAGCTTCCCGCCCGCGGCCTGCAGACAGCAGGGGGACTAAACGATTGTTCTCAGGACAGTGGTTGAGCGACCTGGATACAGATCATC